>JADHZB010001293.1:1583-68062 GCA_015657535.1 Nephromyces sp. MM_2019 | reverse complement strand
CCCCCTCTCTCCTATATAGATGTATTGCATCTTCTTTTTCTTCTAGTTAGATACTTCCCTCCTTCTAGTTATATATGCTTCCTCGCACCCCCCTCTCTCCTATATATAAACACCCCCCAACCCCCCTCTCTCCTATATATGCAGCTATTTACCACCTCCGACATCATCGATCCTCTCTAATTTCTTTTATATACATAATCCTCTGTTTATTTTGTAAAATACCACTTGCCAGGCGCAAGCCTAGAAACTCTTCAACTAAAGGCACTCAGAGAGTTCTAACGGTCGACCAAGGCTACTTTAAGCAGGCTAGTGTGCTGTTAGGCCTGATACCTCCTACTCTAGCCCCTACCTTATTGAGAGGGAATGTTCTGAAGCTGCTTTCAGCCTATGACTATGAGCGGATAGAGTTTATCTATATGAATGGGCCTGATGATCAAGAGGCGAAGCTTGTTCTGTCGCTGCTCCCGCTGCTAAAGAATTACGTGTGAGCCGCTGTGTGTGTGTGTGTGTGTGCAATTTTGCCTTCTTTTCCATGTGTTTCCGTGTGTGTGTGTGTTGCTACCTTGAATGTGTTGTCGCTATTTGACATACTCTGGCATGCTTTTTGTGTCTTTTCTTCCCCCTTTTTTGCTATTCTTTTTCTTCTTCTCATATCTTCAGCTTTACTGCGTTTGATTCAGGCGGAGAGTTCCGGCAAGCTCGGCAGAGAGCTGGGAGTGCTACGGCACGTTTGCCGTGATGGATCCGATGGCGAAGCAGGTAAATCAACCTCACTGAGGAGAGATGAGAGGCAAAGATATGTGAACTTGAAGAATATATACTCTTTTAAAGAAAGGCCTAAAGCCTTTTTTAGCTTGTGAAGGCTATTGTTTTTAATAAACTTTTAGAGATTCGTTTTTAGCTGCTATTTTTATCTTTGTTTGAGATGAAGAGGAAGAGGAAGAGGAAGAGGAAGAGGGAGAGGAAGAGGGAGAGGAAGAGGGAGAGGGGTAGAGAAGCCCACACACACACACACACACACACACACACGCATAGAGAGAAAGAGAGCCTCAGTAAGAGAGTGAGTGATAATATATTGATGCACCCACACCGAGAGACACACATCCACTCATGCCCAGCAACACAAACACCCACCTACACACCCATATCCCGCATTGTTACCCTAAGTGGAAAAGCACCATATAACATGAGAGGTACCCCGTCCCTTCTTATAATGCTTTCGCCCTCCCCCACTTCAAAGGGTACATACTTCATATTATTGTTCTTTCTGCTTTATTCGCTAGTTAAAACAGCTTCTTTATGAGTGTACCTACACCTTCAGCCTTTACTCTCCACCTCTTTTTTACGGTATTTTTCTGCAGTTTGATTTTTTTAGCTGCTTTTTCTCATAAAAAACTCACTTGTGAGAACTTTTGTTCTTCTTCCTCCTTATCAAGAGAGTTTTGGGCATGATCTTGAAGTTGCCTTTCCTCCCTACTTTTGCAGAATTCTTTGTGAAAATCGCAAAAAGCACTTTTATTCATGCTTTTTTCGCCCATTAGCTTCGTGTTAAAGCTTTTATAGCAGGTAATTTCAACTCTTATAGTATATGCTGAGAGAAAAAAGGAAGATTTCAAAAATGGCTTTACCGTAGCATTTAAAGCAGCAGAAGGCAGAATTTCGCTTTTTAAGCAGCCAGAGGATTCGACTAATGTTCTGTTTCTTGGGGTTTTCCTACGATTTAGCTGCTTTTTTAAAGTTTTTATCTCAACGTCTGTAGACATATTTCGGCTAAAGACTACACATTGATGTAGGAATATGCAGGTAAAGCGTGTGCGTAGTAGTATCTCGGCTTGGTTGTAGGCTTTAGCTAGCTGAAGACTCCGATTTTCCTCTCATACTCTACTGATAAGCTTTTTGATGGTAGGCTCAAAGTATTTTAAGACTACGATTTCTCTCATTCTCTACTGCGCTGATAAGCTTCTTGAAGATAGGATCTAATCTCTCTTTTTCTCTACTGATAAACTCCTTGATAATACCCTCTAAAGCAGCTGAAAGCTATTCTTTTTTTCTTCTCTCTCTCTGTACTCGCCTCCCTCTCTCTCCTAAAACCCTGTATCTCATGATTTTGCCAGCTGAAAATTTCTTCTTCAGTATTACGAGATTCTAATGGAAACTAGACTTCCATTTCACAAGCTAATGAGTAAGCCATGGGATATTTTGGGTGAGGAATTGAGTGAGCGAACCATTGTGGAGCTTAAAATCGTTGCTAGAGCTCTTGTGAAGCAGCTTCACCATTTTGAAGTGCAGTTGATCTGGAATTTAATAAGAGATCAGAAAAATGTAATTTTATCTAACGAAAACGATTTTTTTATCAAAAATACCACTGAAATGATGTCATTTTCTGGTCTTGAAGATACTGAAGATCTTTTGGCGAGCTTCGAGGTAGTTGGTGCCAGTAGTTTCGACGGCTCGTATGCATCATTCGTTTCAGGATTGCTTAGTATTCCTCACTATCTAGATTGTATCTATAGGTAAGTAGCATAGTTTGTGTGATTTTTTGAAGGTTTTATCGCTTTTTTAGGAGGTATTTTACGATTTTCGCGCTAGGTGTATGCGTTTACCTCCTATCTTTTTGGTGCATGGTTGAGCATGGCTAGAGTATTTTGTCTTTGAGGGAATGAAGTTGGGTGAAATGAGGAGAAGGGGGGTGTAAGGGAGGGGGCTGAAGCTAGGAAAATCGCTATTTTTGGAGCTTTTTTGATGGAAAATTGCCATTTTTTGAGTATTAAATGGGAAATTTTGGTCAGTTTTGTTAGCTTTTTAAGCTTAAAATGCTGCTTTGTATGAAGATGTATGGATATGCAGTGTGAATTCGTTGAGCCTCATCATCACATTTATCATGAGTTTCGAGCTTCACTATCAGCTGATCTTCATGAGCTCATCTTTCTTAAAGGCTCATTTTTTTCTCATCAGCTTCTTCACGAGCTCATCTTTACCAGAAACTCACCTCCATAAACTCACCTTCGTCGTACGTACACTCATCTTCATCAGGATCTCGCCTTCATCATACATCAATCAGAAGCTGGGATACACAACATAGCAAAAATCCACTAAAGCACTACTCAAACACACCAATAGATGTCTGATCAAATCTGAGTATCCCTATTCTGAAGTTTTTGCATGACCACAGAGATACCATCTTTTTTAAAGATTTGAAGTCCTAAAATAAGCCGAAAATCCCAAATTTTCTGCCTTTTAAACCTACTTGAAGGCTTCCTTCAGAAAGCAATGCTCTCACCTCATCTTCATCTTCTCTAGAGTGCAGGCATTACTCCATTTTTTGCCGCTCTAATCTCCCCTTCCACCTACCCCCGTCTTTTGACGATCTTCAGGCTAGATGAGATGAGTGCTTTAGCGACTGCCTACTTGGTTCTAGAACGCTTACCTTTGGGAAAAGCGAAACTGCTCATATCAAGTTGGTGCATGAAGATGCTGAAGAAGACGAAGCTCCATGAAATTTTGCTAGAGAGTGGCCAGCCAATGTACAAACGAGCTCTAATCCCGACGAATTCAATGGCAGTGAAGGAGCTAATTCCACTCTGTGAAGAAGCTTTCAAGAAGCTACAGATTGAGTGGACTCTCAAGCTCTTAGATCTAGGGATTTTCTATGAGCTTCTGTGTGCAGATATAGTTTTTTTCGTAGAATGTGTGTATTACTTCCTCACCCCTATTCTGCTGCACTCAACGGAGCATTCCCTAGCGACGGCGCATCAGAAAAAGATCTTCAAATCGTTCATGCCAGATCCCCTCATTCCGATTGTAAAGAATCCGAAAACTAAGCCTAATTCTAGTAGAGAAAGCACTAGAGAAGATGATTCCTCACAATCGCCTCCCTCACACCTTAACAGTGCATCACACCACTCTTTTGCTACATCAGAGAAGAACGCTCCATGCTCTTCCTTCCTGTCCCCTTCTCCCCGTCATAAGGATTGCGAAAAGCTCAGCGAACGTCAATTTCCTGGCAAATTTCTGGCAGAATCATCGAAAAGCGTGGACTCAGTCACACTAAAAACATCGCTAGCACGAAGCAGTGTCTCCCTGACTCCCAAAACACAGGATAAACACTCTTCACTCCAAAGGCGGGAAGAGGAAGAGGAGGATGATGAGGATGTATTTGCCTCTCCTGAGCAGCAGAAACCCAAAAAATCCGTCTCAAACTCGGAAAAATTTGCCTCCCTTGACGCAAAGAATAGCAGCTCGGAAGGCTATGTTTATGGCAGTCATAAAGGACGTCTTCACGTCCTGATAAATCAGATTTGCGCGAAATATTCCCTCGATGCTTCGAAGCTACGGCAGGGCCTCATTATAGCCTGTCTAATGCATCCTGATCAGAGCTCTCCATTGAAGTCTCTAAAGCATCGAAACAACAAAGACAAGAAAAATTTCATGCTAAACGCTGGTTTTGAGGCAAACACTGCTCAAAAATACGATTATCTCAGAGAGATGATGCGTAAGATAGAGGTATCTGAGCTCACTGTAGGTATGGAAGCTTGGCTGCTAGGCAGTGGGAGCTATTCAGCAGCCAATACCCAAGATGGTGGGCATGCTGCTGCTTTGCCGGCTGATGTTTCTACGAGAGGTGGTGATGGCGTAGTTAACTCCATGGAGAGCGTTAGCAAACTGCGTTTTGCTCAAAATGCGCTCGACATTTCCAGTATATTGAAGGCTTCTTTCATTGCTGAGGTTCAATATGTGTGTGTATGTGCGTTTTTGCTGGAAGTTCGGTGATATTCCCCTTTGGGGCTTTTGCAAGGAATTTTTTGAAGAGCTTTTTGGCAGTTTTTGTGTGTTGTGATATTCTTTTGTTTGATTTAGTGTAGGAAAAGGTGTTGCATGTTTTTCCCGGTTTGCAGCTCGTGGAGAAACTTCAGGAGGGATGATATTTGTGTGTGTGTGCGTGTTGGGTTTAAAGTTTGGAGTAAGAAACTGTGAAATCCATAGATTAATCAAGAAGAATCTATAATTTAAGGATTTGTTTGACGAGTGTTTGAATATTGACCCCTTGAATTAGCAGCCGAAGAATGCTTGTGTGTCTATCAAGCAGGAAGATGCTTGCCTGGATGCTTTTTTTATGTTGCATGCAATGCAAACAATAGGGAAGCGGAAAATTTTAATGTTTTGATAGAGAGTTCAGTTTATAGTCGCTAAAATGCTGTTTTTTTCTTTGTCTTTGCTTTTTGCCTTCTCCTATATAATCCACTATCTTTAGTGTGCGTGAATCTTCCTTCTTCATGCTGTCTTCCACTTCCTTAATTCGCTGCTTCTTCCTTTCCCGTAAGCTTGCTTCTTCTCCCTCTTCTACTTCTTCTCCCTCTTCTCCCTCTTAGCCCTGTTCTTCCCCCTCTACGAGCTCGTCCTCTCTCCTCGTGATAATATAGAAAACCGGTGTGTGTGGTTTTTCTTTCTTCAGGGACTGGAAGGATCCTCAAGAGCAGAATTTCTGTTGAAGCTATTTTTTGATCAGTCAATCCCGATATCCTGTAGGTGTAGGCTGGGCTCAGTGATTTCACGGAGCTGCTCTAAGTGGGATATAATAAGGAGTTCTACAAGCAGCGAGCACTTTCAGCGTACTTTTACACACTATATATATTTAGATTGCTTTTCCGACTTGAAGATGCAATCGGTAAGAATATCTATGCGCGGAGATTAGGAGCCTTCTTTGCTTTGATTTCTTTTGGAATGTTGTTTTTTAGATTCTCCATAATGCATATGGGTGTGTGTGTGTGTGCGGGTTTTGTATCTGTATTTGCGTTTGTGTGTATTTGTGGATATGTATGCGAGTATGTGTGCATCTTTGTGTTCTTGCGCTTATCTGTGTGTATCTACGTGTGTGAGCTTGTGTGCATGTATGTGTTTGTGTGTTTGGAGACTTCTCCCCCCTCTTCCTCCTCTTATTGCTTAAATTTCCGCGTCATTAATTTAGTTTGCGATTTCAGTAGCATTTTTTCCTCTTCATGAAGTTCTTTTGAAATATCGACTTTCTCTCTTTCAGAAGCTTCAAGCAGCAAGCTTTACTTCTTTCATATTTCACCCTCGTGATGTGTGTGTAAGGCTAATCATAGCGGCCTTGCCTGACTGAATCACGTAGAATATCATCTTTCATTCTCTATGGCTTTGCTAATGTTTGCTAGTAGCTTTTTACATGTGTGTGATCTAGTGCTTTTCTTTGAAAATGATGCTATATCTTCTTGAAGCACTAGTATTCTGGGGTCTTAAGTGTGCTGCTAATGTTTTCTGTGGCGATTCCATTGGTATTTTTTCTGCCTCTATATAGCATCATTCCCTTGGGAATCTCACCCTGCAGGGAATCACTCCATTGAGAATCCCATGCCCCACGTATCACAACCCCCAATAAACCCATCCCCACAATGTCCCACCAAAACACCCCTCAACAACCTCATTCCCTCAAAAACACACCCCCCCCGAACAACCGCACTCCAACCCCACCACCCAACTACCTCATGCCACCACTCCCCCACCACCTTCCCCCCCAAAAAAAGCGAATATCTTCCCTCCTTTCTCTCCTCTCACTCAGCTTCCACCCTTTTCAATATCATTACCCCCCCCCTCCTCTGATTACCCTTCTTTTAGGACTTTGGTTGGCTTCAAAACTCTGATAAAGAAAGACTAGCTCAAGGCTTATTTCGTGCGATTAATGGCGCTACTACTGCTGATACTGAGAAGCTGCTGCTATGCATTGGATATCTCTGCATAGGATTCAAGTTTTCCGACAAAAATTTCGTAGCGAAGATTATATTTTCCTGCTTAGACTATAAATTGTATACGTTTTTGAGGGATTTCTTGTTTTCGCTGTGTTCATACTACTTGCCTAGTGTAAGCTTTAATCCTGCTCTAGCCGAGGCTCTGCAAACTTTGATGTTTGCTCCTGTTCTGGCCGTGAAAGAAGGTCTAGAAAACTTTAAATCTTCTCTTTTAACGGTCAAGGATGGTAGTACAGGTGGCTTCAGCATCTCCTCTAAGGAAGGATATATTGTACCTCCTTCACCTCACCGCAACTCTGGAATGTTTGATCGCAGCGAAAGACTGCTATCTTCTGCTACTATTGGGAAAAGCTTATCTCAAAGTCAAGCTTTGCAAGGCGGGAATGAAGGCTTGAAGATGATAGGAGGGAAAATGCTAGTTAGCCCAGTAGTTTGGTAAGCTTGGGGTGCTGATATATGTAGGTTATTTGTAGGCTGGTTTTTCAGTTGTGTGTGTTTCTAGTTTGTTAGTTAAGCTTGGAGTATTTGCTTTTTTGGTTTGCTTTTAATGGGTAGGGGGGGTGTTGGTTGGGTGTTGGGTGTGTGTAGGGTGGGTTTGGGGTATGCGTGGGTTTGGGGTATGTGTGGGGTAGATGTAGTGTGAGTGTGGTGTGTGGTGCGTGTATGTGGTGCACGCTTGTGATGGACGTGTTTGGTGGGTGTTGTGTGCTTTGGGTGCAGTGTGTGATGGGTGTCGTGCGTTTATTTTGTGGTGGCTATGGTAGATCTAGTGTGTAGTAGGTGTGTTGCGCTTCATGTGTGGTGTGTTCTGCGAGTGCACTGCTTGATGGCCTTTGCGAGTGTAGTATATTCTTGGTGATAACCTCTGGGTGATGAAAGACCAAAAAATCTTTTTCTTTCCCTCAGCTATGCAAACAAGATAATATTACTCTCTATAATCGACTGCTATGACCATCTTCACTGTATTTCACCTATAGTTATTTTACACACACTCGTTAATCTCTCATGCCCAAATAACACACATTTTCACCAACTTCATCAGATTTTGCGGCTCTAAAGCTGTTGAAAACATCACTGACTGGGGTTAGAGAGTAGCGTAAAAATTCTACTCTCTAGCACCAATCCTCTCAGTTTAAGCCTCCCACGCATATCTTGAAATCTCCTAACTTTGCTTGTAAACAAGGAGATTTTCTTTCTAACTCATCCTCCTAATCCATACTTACTGCATTTAGCGTGTTTAAACAATAACTTTTATAAGTTTCTTGTCATCACTTTGACTAGCTTATCATCAACTACAAACACACAGGACTCGCTCTCCTCCATTGTAAATCTCTACTCCCTCCCAACTGAGTTCTCCCTCATACTCACGGTGTGTGTGTTTTTTTTTGTGTGTGTGTGTATGCTATTTATTAGTGCAAAATTTTTTCCTTAACAAAATAATGCTAGTTATAAAAAGATAATTGCGCATTATTTGTACTGCAAAAGCTTCTTTTAGCCTCTTTATTACAATCACCCCGAAATAAAACTTTCTGATCAGGTTTAAGCATGTTCCGTATTTCTTATCCCGGATGCCTACGTCTTATGTTTGCAGCCTTCAGAACCTCTTCTTTTTGCATGTTAACTCAATGGAATTAGCTCTAGAGCTTCTTCAATATATTAAGTCGTATAAGCTGCAGGTAGGCAGTAATCTTTTGGAATGGAGCAAAAAAATGAGCTCTACCCTTGAAGATACTTCCTCCGGGGTAGCAATGACTTTAGCCTCCATCGGATATGCAGGATGCGTAGATATGCCAAACATAAGCTTTGTAAGCCGCTATAAGTTTTTGAGCGATAGCGTTATAAGAGCTCCTATAGATCCGAAACTAGATGGTGAAGAATACGCTGCTTCATTGTATGGTTGCGATAATATAAGCAAAGGGTTTGCCGATGGCTACAATAATTCCGAGGTAGATGTAAAAGCCGGCGATTCTAGTGCTTTAAGCTTTCAATACCAGGAACTTGAAAACTATTTCATCCCCCTCCTCTTGCAGATTGCGCGTACTTCATTGGGTATAATTGAATTCATTACAGATATCTCTTTCCGGAATCATTGTTTGGATACCTGCTTATTACAGCAAAATTCTGTGGGAAGCTTGATTCCTTTTTTCCTCCTCTCTGATAGTTTTATGAGGAGGCCACTATACTTTGAGGTTTGTGTGTGTGTGTGTGCAATTATTTGACATTTTAGTTATAAGTTGTTTGGTTTTATGATTTTTCAGCACTTGCGATGCGCAAAACAGTCGTGTTAAGTAGCATAGGTACTGCATGGATGCTATCATGAGGTGGAGGAGAATGAGGGGGTTTTGAAGGTTATGAATGCCTACCTCTGTAGTTATTAGACGGATACTGTGATGAGGTGGAGGATAATGAGGGGTTTTGAAGGTTATGAATGCTTACCTCTGTAGATGCAACATGGATACTACTAGATTGAGGGATTTTTTCGGAAGTTGAGAAGTGCTTAATTCTCTGCGTAATGAATGTTTTTTTAAAGCTTAACATTGCTTGATTTTGTAGGTAATTCAAGTTAAACACTATTATGATGCGGGAAAATGACGGTTTTTTGAAGCTTAGCACTGCTGCTTGCTTCTCTTTAGAGGAATCTATTAAGCATCGTAGTAGCTATGTATGTATTTATACTTTTTTTTCCCCCGCTAATTGGGCTAATACGCTTGCCAGTTATTTTTCGGAAAAATTTTCCTCCTATACGTCCATATATCCTCTGCCATAAATTTTTAATGGACAATAAAAGCCGTAAATAAAATTGAAAGCTTGCTACCTACAAGCATAGCTTATCCGACTTGTATGCTTTACTTTATAGGGTAAATTTGATATGCTGAAGTGACTAATGCAGCAATTTAGCTAGAAGTTTTCCTCATAAATCACAGATCTTCCTTTGCTTTAAGCTCTAAACTTTCATGCATAAAGGGTTTAGGGTTCATGCTAGAAGATTCTGTTACCTCCTGTTAATCTTGCTGCACCTTGTACCGCTGGTTATTTGCATTGAAAAATTTCCTACAAATAGCTGTGTGTCCCCAGCACCTTACTGGAAATGTATTTTCTCTGCAGGCGTTGACCTCCCAATCAAATCTTACTTCATTTTATCAATTAATGAGTCGTTTAAGGCTTTTCGATCAACTTGAAGGCTTGGTAGATGGAATCTGCGATGAGCTGAACGATTACATAGTATCCTCAATGAGAATCCAGCCAGCTATTGAAGCTTTATTACTGCAGTTTGACGAAAGGTGGTTTTAGAAGTATTCAAAATTTGCCATTTTTTTAATGTGTTATTGCTTTCATCTCTAGGTGTTTTGAAGCTGCATTACAGCATTTTGCATAAGCTTTGAAGGTGCAATCGTACAGCTTTTGTGCTGAATCTTTCACTTGTAGAGCATGTCTAAGTGAACTAATTTTTTTCCAGAAATGTCTTGGATAAAGCTTTTTTTCCTTGAAATTTAAAATATCGGATTATTAATACCCCCAATCCTATATTTCATATTGCATAGACACCATGTGCACCACCATTTCCCTCGCTTCTGTATGTGTGTGCTCTACAGCTCCTCTTTTCTCTTGGGCTACTATCTTACTTTTTTCCTGAGTTTTCTTTGAAGCGGGGTGTTTTCATACACTATTTTCACGTATTTTGTTGTGTATCGTTACATCCTCACGCTCTCTTTGCGGCAAGCTTGCATTTTTTTGTACCAGGAGTAGCCTGTTATACATAAACCACATTTTTGTCCCGAACCTGTGACCTTTTACCGTGGGCAGGAACTCCTTAGCATAGAGTTCTTCTATATAATGAGCTTTTCTCGAGCTAAGGAATCCCATTATGCTGCCTGCAATGATTATATTATGTATAAAGGATTAGATGCTATGAATTAGTGTTTATTTAGTGGGAAAAGTTGTATTGATTTTGCTGAGCAATTGCTTTGTGCTCTCTTCTTGCACTTAAGCAGGAATTTCGTTCATTCTTCTTGTGGAGACACATTGGTCATATGCTCTAAAATGCTTGATTTCATAGGTCTGTTCAGCGACTTCTTCTACTCCTGAAGCAGTATATGCAGCACTATGGATTTGCCCACAAATACCACACTATCCTGTAAGTCTATTATTTTTTTTTTCCTATGTTTTTAGTTCTTACTAATTGCGTACCACATATATGAGTGAAGTAATTCTTCCAAACAAGTGGCTATTTGGTTGAGGAAGCTGTTAATATATAACTGAACTGACAGCTTCATTTCCCTGTAATTTGAAATTATGTTCATGGTATTCCTTATACCCGTGTTTTTCCTGCGCCTATCATTCTGCAGGGACAAATCGTGCACTTTTATGAAATTGTATGGGAAGCTTTTTTTCTTATTTTATTTTTATATTTTACCTTATTAACTCTGGTTCAGCAAGCTCATAGGCAAGGGCCTGAAGAGCGAGAATGTTTTATCAGGGCTAGATGCAGAAGCTACAGCTGCGTACAAACACCTTCGCGACGCCGTAAAAAACGTGAATCGAAAACCTGATACTTCTCAGCTCTACAAATCGTTTATAGAGTTAGTTTCCGCAAGCTAATTTTAAAGCTTTCAATCTCTGCCAAGATGTAATGGCATATTTTTATTGGTCCCTTAGTCTCTCATAACTTTATTTTCGTGTATATGTTTCCGGAAAAATACTTTTGGAAGTAATTTGCCAAAAAAAAAATCTATTATTGTCAAAAATTGATATCTAATTGGAAGCCATCAATACAAAATAAATAGCTGTTTTGATGAAGCTTATTTGTGAACTAGTGTGTACAGCTATTTTTGACTCCTGTTCTATTTAATGTAGCTTTATGTAAAGCATCTATGAAAGCCGCTAACTGCTCCGTCATAATTATTTCCTCGAGATCTCAGCTGAAACGCTCAAATTCTTCTTGCCCGCTAATCTGACTTTTCTTGTTAAACAATCAGACTTTCTGATTCTCTGGTATCATCTCCGCGCTCTGGGATTACGTTGCCGTTGCGCTATGTTTTCTGCATAGAATTCGCTGTCTTTACAGCGTAGAAATCTCTGCTTTTCTTAGCTGTGTGCTTGCTCCCTCCGTTAATATCAAGTTGGACTAAATCTTCTCTCGCCCATTAGTGGTAAAATCTGGGGTAGCATTTTTCATGCCCCTTGGCTTAATTTGATTTGCCAGTACTCCAAATTTTGGACCCTTTATTATGCATCGCATGTCTCGCTTGGTGCGCAATTCTAGCCTCAGAAACTGCCCTCATGCTGATTATGCGATTCTCTAAGTTTTAGGCAATCTGGAAATATAAGTACCTCCTCTCCTGAAGTGCAAAGTGACTGATAGTCATGTTTGTAATAATTTTTTATCTTGTTTTTCATATGGTGTGTCCCTAGTCTTTAGCCTAGTGCACTTCCTGAGCAATCTTTGTTAACAATTTATTACTAGCACCTTTGAAGCCATATATTTAACTTAAAAACGCTCTTCCACCTCAGGCAATTCGTTCTAACTTTTTCGAGTTACATACGATGTAGCGAGCAAAAACTCCCATATGATACAAAAGTGATCTTATTATTAAGCCTAGTAATAATTTGTATTAGTAAACCTATATTACTAATCTTTTTAGGAAAGTAAGCGCGTAGAGTTTAAGAGCATAAGTTCAGCTCGCTGGCGTAAACAAATATTTCTTGAACTTATCGTACTCTTCTGAATAATTTCTAGCTTGAATTCCTGCAGATGATCACTCCAAACATTGTTTTTATTATGATAGTTTAAGGATTTCTCTATATGAGGTGAATCCAAAAGGCATAGTGCCGCGAGCCTACCTGATAAAAATACGGTAAGAAGCAAAAACTGCACTTCATTATTAAAATTTAGTCTTTGTGTAATTTTCAAGCGTTTGTGGAAGAGTAATATATATCTCATTAAGAGTTTGCGCTTAAGCCTTATAACCCTGGCGCAGCATCTGATGTCACTTTACACGCAGCAAGGTCGAAAGCTTTAATACTCATGCTATGTACTGCGAAAAGCATCTCGCGCCTTTTGATGCATATCCACTCATGGAAAGAAACGTTGAGGCAACAGCAAATGCATCTTAACGGATGAGGTACTTTTCAGCACATACGTCGATGCGTATGTGTTCTGTCAATATTTTAGCTTGGCTTCGTTCTTGAGCTTGCCTCAGGAATGAATCCTTAGTCTTAAGAACAGCATTCAATTAGTAAGCTGTTTCAAAAATGAAGACCGCAAATTAAACACTAACCTGTTGGTCAAAAATTATTCCTGAGTAACCCCATAAATATGCAAGTTCCTTTATTTGAAGTACTTGGCTACTCTACTTAAGCTTTGAATTTCCCAACTATGGCATCAAATAGTGCATGAAACCACAAGGCTACGAAACCCTTGCGGTGGTGTGGAAACACAAGAGAGTTGCCCTATATTACGAAAAACGTGACTTATCGCTGACAGGGATAACCACCAGCCTCTACTACTGTGGTCAACGTAGAGCAAAGCATGTCATGCAGTATAGTTACAGAGGCCTGGAAAAATTAAGCGTTTCTTAAAGTGACAAAGCATGCCTTAAATACCCTAAAAGATTCTTGAAAAATGCAACCGTCGCAGACTGCCATCTAGACAGGCTTATTCCTCAATACTCCAGAGCTAATTTTTAGCCCCTACCCCCGTAGCCAAAGTTTATTGGAATTATTGGAAGTAGCCACAGCTCAAGGTAGTGCTCACCTGAAAGACGTGCTTTGCAGTGTTTTGCTTAAGTCTATCTAGCTTGTCAGGTATAGCATTACGCTTAGTTCTAAGAAGTAATGAAATGAGTATCGTATACTCAACAAAAGATGAACACCTGTCTATAACCTGCAGAATATTGAAAATAAAAGTCTTCCAAAAGTAAGAAGAACTTATCCACGCAAGTATAGAGAAATTTCATTGGTATTTTCGCATTAATCACCATGGATGGCTACCTGTATAACGGGATCCTCTGCAGGGCTTACAGTGCAGTTAATGTGTAGTGAGTTAACAAGACAAATCTGGAACACCAATAAATTCCCTTTTATTAGCTGCAGCTGCCGTTAATAAGAATAACCAGATAATATCTAAATTTTAAAATTAAAATAAGAGCTCAAATATTGCCATTAAAAATTTGCATAGAGCCTAAAAACTAGATGACACAAAGTCGCGGCAAAGTGGACTAGTTTTTTTTCTAAGAAGCACAATTTCTTATAGTGCAACCGGTATAGCATGTACTTCTGTTGTATTTGCATATAAACGGAATCTTAATAAAAATATCTTATGCAATTTGCACTGATTGCGCTGAACTAAGAAATTTTAGCTCATCAGTCAGCTCTAATGCTACAGACGTGTGCTCCGAACCTCAAAAAAAAATAGTTAAAAGCCTCGTTCTGGTGTAGTGTCCTGCCTAACAGTGCGGTGTACTTATCATTATCTAGGCAAAAAAACTTCAGAGAATGTCAAACGAACATATTTATACTAGACAACTCCATCGGATATCAATTGCTTGGTTTAACACACACAACCTCAATGCTACCACTTATCACGCACTGTATTTGATGTTGCAGGTGCTCTGATGAACGTTAAGCTACCCTATCTATAATCACAGTGTAATGTTCCGCTGGATGTACCCTTCTAGTTTAGACATCTCATATTTATTTACCTCTTGGCGATCAGTGCGAGCACCAGATGTTTCTTGCTAGGAGAGCAAATTATAACTTTCGAGATTCAGCTTTGGGAAATCATTACTGTGGTGAGTTGCCATTTGAGAGGGTTACCGTCGAATCTGCCGGGAAGCCGCGCGAGCGTCTGGTTTACCCCCGCTGGCGACCCCCCCCATTGACACGATTGAATACGAGTATCCGATCGCCGCTCCCCTTCCCATGTGAGGTGGGCTGACGCTCAACTGTCACCACCTGGCTGTACCGGACCCATTGTATTCCATACTTTGTAGACGGTGTGCATCGCTATCACAGGTCAGCCGCTAATCCATCCCACCTGCAAAACAGTCAACTTCATGACATGTAAAAATGACTCATTGCGCTTCACAAACTTTCCATTGTCTCACCAACCACCGACGACATATCATGGTTTTGATTGTCCCCTATTGAGGTACGAAATAGACGACATGTAATGGTTATCAGCGGCACCGTTGGTACCACCAAAGTAGACGGGTTTGTTGATCTCCAAGAGGAGGCAAAGTGTCCATAATGTCCGCGGTACCGGATGTTCCTTACTCAGCTGAGGGATTGCTATGCTCTCTTGGAAGCGCTGTTTAACCGGAGCTTTACTGCATAGTGGGTGTGCATTGTTGGTATTGCGTAGAAAATTCACTGAGATGCTTGTTATCGCAGGACATAATTGTCTACAATTATCTTTCATTTAACGTTAAGGTACTCCTTTAATGGTTTGACCGCATAAATAGCGCCGACTTATTACTTGTATAGGTAGTATTAGGTCAGTTTGTCATTATGCGCTGATATATAGTAACAACCGAAGAAAAGTGTAATTTTAGACCTGTTTAGCCGCCACGATAAAATATTTAGTTGTAGTTGTGTATTCATTCCCTGGGTTCTCTTTTTCATCTTGCGCGGCTTGAAGGGTAATCACAGTTAAGGTCACTACCCGAAGTTTGGCGACTCTTTTTGCTTGCTTCCTTTTTCAATGCGGGGGTACTTGTTTTCGTCACCTTCTATGTATGGCAGAAGCCTTTTCGCGCCAGTTGTATCAGTGGGAAATATAATCATACGAAAGGCCGCCGCTTTCACCGCTAATTAGTAAGTGCAGGGCTCTCATAAAAATCCTACAGAGGATTGGTCCTTTTTTATATAGGAGAGCTCTATGGAGAAATTGTAGTGCTGAAACCCGTGCATTCGTATGCAAATGAAGTAGCCATTTTCATCGTAGAATCCTTGCGAGCCCTGTGGACCCAAATCATCAAACAGAAGTTTGCTTTCCAGAAGATAGGACCCCCGTTGTCCCTAGAAGTTGCAGCGCTGAAACAAACCGCTGTGAAGGTTTGTGCTACTGCTCTGTGATACGTTTTTTGGAGGGTGGGCTGTCTGCGTAGAATTATAGAAATGAATTATGGAAAAGGGCTTGAGGCACTTCGATATTGCAGAGATAGTGTCTTTGCTTTTATGAAGAATTTCTGAAGTGCATGCCCCATTTAGTTCATTGTTGTAACGATTAATGTATTACACTTTCTTACATGATGCCTAATAATACGCCTAACTGTGCTAGTTTGTTTTAGAAATACTGTAATATTTCTGCGGTAGCTTGCTGCACGAATATTAAAGTTTTTTAACATTTAGGCATTCTTCCTGTATATTCTTGTGCTGTGCATATCCACGATTTTATATAATATGTTTTCAGCTGTATCTTTTGAACTTGGCAGTTTTTGCTGCGGTTCTGGTGTTACGAAGTTTTCTTTTTTTTTTTTAATTTTTTGTTGACAATAAACAGCATATTAATGCTGTGTTAAGTAGGTAACTCATGATTATTACTAGTTGCAGGTTACAGCAAATGCCTGTAGGATGCTTAATATATGCTGGCACCGCAGGTGCGTTCACGATATATGTAGTTTCGTTAATTTTTACAGAGTATCACTTTCTCAGTAGCTTGATTTTAGCCTTGCCATACAAGGCATGTCTATTGAGCCAAGTTGAGGGGCCACAGAATATGGTCATGCTGGTGCTATTTGGATAGTTTGATGTAGGAAAATAGGCAATTTAATTGGTACTATTGTGCTTGCTTCTATAGTTTACTTTACTGTTACGTTTGGTCAGTAGTCATCTTGACTTAGTGAGTAGATACTTCGCATGTCTGCTGGTTTACAGTCGGTGTTCATTCCGGAGCTGTTGCTTTGGCTTTAAGGTATATAGGTTAAGTGATTTTAGGCTAGAATCTTTTGACAGTCATCCCTGCTGATTCATTTCATTTACACGCTTTATGATAGCTTTTTTTGGAACCAGTAGGTGAATTTTTCGTACTTTGCCGAATCTTGCCAGCTTCTACCTTAAATTAGTCGTGTTTAGAAGGCCGATAGATACATCTAAAGTTACTACTTAGTTCGAGTTGAACGTGACTTTCACGCAGCTAGATTTGCTATGGTAAGCTTGTAGGATGCTTCTCTTTACCAGTAGATATATTGTGGTGCCTTCTGGTGCTGATATTTAAATTCAGCTTCTTGAACCATGTGTAGTAATTTCTTTCCTGTTTCTACCTAATTAAATCCCTTGTATGAAGTGGGATGTTAGTAGGTTTCAATTAAATTTCTCCAGCTGCTGCTGGAAAATATTTATGCTCTTGTGATACGAAAAGGTAAGGTTGTGGATTGTTCAAGCCTTTCGACTACGAGCTTACTTCGAGAAGCTAGCCTCCTGGATGGATGTGCTGCTTACGTAACGTATGTGATACTGTCCCGTAGGTATATGCATTCTTGAGAAAAAAAATTTTTGGTTTATTAGTATATGGCCGCTTGTAGCTTGAGGTAAGTTAGTGCATTGGGCTGTGCATCAGTGTGCCTTTATATATCCCTTGTTGCCCCTTTGTAAGGTGCATTTCGGAGTCTCTTGTTTTTTTCATTAAATCCTAGATCTAGGTATGAAGAGGCGCTTCTGAAATAGTTACTAGAATATGTTTACCTTCTGTATCTGCGCTGCTTTAAAATCTGTGTTTTAACCCTTAGTTGTAGCTAAGTGTAGTTGCTATCGTAAGCTTCAAGCGTGCGAGTCCTCTATACCAAGTTGTGTTGCCGTGTGTGTGCTGGTTAATCCACTCGTTTTGGCTCCAGGCATGGCTCGTTTTCAGATAATTAGTTTACATCTAGCCATCAGTAGTCTCTCGCATTTGGGTACTTCATCTTTTTTTTGATGTAGCAAGGCGTTGCTCTTAAAGCACCTCCTTGGGTTGGGTTTTCTGTTTCAAAGCGGCAGCTACCTTAATAACTGTTCAAGCACGTGGCCCTCGAGGAAATAGCACTTCTGTTCATGGGCTTCTTGATTAGCTTATGGAGTTCCGCAATGACCCGGTTACGCATGTTTTACCTTGTAAACAAGAAAATATCCATGTTCCCTGCATGTTTGTTGGCAAGTCGGTGTATTGCCAAGGTACACAGTTTGATAGAGGATAATCCGCTTATTTAAGCATCGTGTATGAGTTGTGTTGCTGGTGTTAGTATCAGGAGCGCAGTGCTTCTAAACAGCTCTGGGGGATGTATACAGCCCCTCTGAGCATGCAGTTCATTATATATAATTTTCGGGAATGCATCGATATACGTTGGATACTTGGTAGCGTGGTAGTTACGTTGCAAATGGTGCGGCTCCCAGTTCTCCCTCGATGGCAAGATGTGAGCAGCCAAACTATACTTTACGGCAGCAGCTTGTAGTGCGATCAAAGCTAGGATGGAATCGCGCTGTCGCATTATGGCGTAGTGTATAACTTACAATGTGTATAGCATTCTAGGCTGACACTGGAGTGCCTAGTACCTCCTGGCTTTGCCATAAGAATTACACGTTGGGTCTTATGTGGGCAAGTATGTTTGCCTAAGAGCAGTTGACTGCTCATTGTAAGCTTACATCCGTCATGTTGACGTATCCAGTGTCGGAGGCTACTCCGTAGATTTAGTAGCAGAAGTGTATAACACGTGATATGCTATTTTTGGTTGCGTGGGCGGTCGTTATGTTGCTAGGCCAATGAGCATTAGCTGGGTCCGTAGCACGTGCCATGCAGGAAATTCAATGCGTTGCTTGCCGTCGGGTAGCCTGAAAACTCTTGTGCACATGCGGCTGGTCCCAAAAAATTCCGATGCTCCCGTGGGCGGTATGGTGAAACTGCGTTGCCAGCCATTGCCCCCGGTTATGACTTGCCGAGATAGCTAATGTACTTCATTTCGAGCAGTGCTAAATAATCCCTCTACTTATGCATGGCTCTCTGCCCTGGTGCGTGCTTTGTACTGACGCTTCTCGGCGCTTTTCGCCTTTTCTAAAGAGTTCTATATAAGTTTATGGAGGATGGATGTAGGAAATGTCGACGGATAGCGCTGCTTCCCTCGTGGTGGCATCTGCATGGTAGATGCATGTTTGACAAAGGCCTCTTCCACGAATGCCTTGCCTTCCATTTATTGTTGACATGGCGCTGTCATCGTGAAAAGTGAGCGCGCATTAAAGCTTTGCTTACGTTACGTAAGTTCCCCCGTTACTAGTTAGAGGGCGTGCGTGCTCCCTCTTGAAATGCATGATATGCCGAATTTTTCCGGCGCGCCGAGCTCATGGCTTTTTGGTGAGAGAATTTCTACAGAGTTGCAATAACTTCCTTTAAGAAGTCTCTGATAAACGCCGCGAGCGCTTTTGACCGCGTAGCTGAATGTTAGTGTATTAGGAGCCGCTACTGTTACCTTTTGAAATGTGCTTCATTTCAAAAATATCCGCTCCAGAAGCGGAGTTGTCGGTGAATTCAAGTTTATAGCCTTGTAATCGTGTGCACATTCAAGTAACTTTACGTGCTACCTGGCGTTATCACTAAAGTGCTTTGCTCCTTGCTGCGTAGGTGGCATTTTTCATGCCACCGTTTCCGCTTTATATCTTCTAGAAGAATGCCTTGTTCGTTATGCGTATAAGCATGGCCTGGTATTTTGCGTTCACAAGTTTTTTAGCGATTGTTAGCTATGAAAGCATGTAGCATTATGAGGTGGCAGCATGAGTTCCGGCCGCTATGCATTGCTTTTTGAAGTGGTGGAAATTATCTTTTTGCCTCTAGGAGGGCAAGTTCCGTTCGATTTAGAATTTTTCTTAGTGGTGCCTTTATAGAGTGTATATGATATTAACTTGAGCTATTGCGGATCTTTTGGTGGGGAGCGCTTTTATGATAGTGTGCTGAGCGCATAAGGGGGGAGTTTCATTCCCCGATGTGGTGGACTGCATGGTGCTTTGTTGTTAAGCAGTGACAATCAAGATTTCTTCACTCGTTTTGTAGGGTTAATATGGGTTCTTTGTGGATACTACCTAAAATGGGCATTTAGTGATTTCTTTTTTATCGCCACGGATTGTGCCGCATAATTTCGATTTTCTTGAGTACACTTTTACTACTGCAAGAAAGTCAGTATTTCTGTCTTTTATCTCATTGAAGGATATATTGTATGCCTTTTTCCTTCTTGTTTGGAATAGCAGTGTTGGGCTACTCCTGGGTTTCATGCACGAATCATCACAGCTTTACTGCCGTAGAATGCTTTATGATAGGGGTTACCTCTAAGGTTTTATTTATGCATGAAAATATGAGTGTAGGAACTATAGAAATTTCTTTTTTTCAGAGGCCGCTATATGTATTGATTGAGGTGCATGAGACTGGTAGCTCTGCGCAGATTCAGGCATGAGGCTCTTTGAGTCGTAGTTCTCATTATTGTGTATCGTATTTTTGCCACTCAAGGAGCTTGCATTCTGTTGCAGAGAACGCAGAGTAGTTATACCCTGTGCTTATCATTTTTTTAATTTTCATTTTCATTGTTTTCTCTTGAATATTTTCAGGTAAAGCCCAAGATGGAAAGATGATGGTTTATCTCATGTGCTGCTTACTATAGTATGTAATTATCAGAAGTAGGCTTTCCGAGTGTCGCTCTGTGATATCAGCTTTAATTCAGTATCAAAGCAGCTTTTCTGCGTGTGTTGGTGGTAAACATATTAGTTGCAGTATAATTCTCAAACTCGATTAAACTACTTGGTCACTCTTGGCATCCAGATGGATCCTATATTTACGAGGATGATAGTCTGCTTAGGTCACCTTGTGGCGCTTGCAGCTGTTGATATTTCGCTACTTTTTAAGGAATTTTTTTATATAGCGATGCAACTTTAGCTTTTGTGAAACACTCGATTACGTTGAACAATTTAGTGGTGCACTTCATTGCACCCTATCCCCTGTCTCAACTAATAAAAATTTTGGCGACTTAATAGTTTAATTATGTTATATGGTATACGCACGTTCTCGAAGCCCAAATGAGTTGTTTAAAAGGGGGGAACTGACTCGTTGCATGCGGAATGTTCAAGATATATAATAGGAAGAAGCCCTACCCCCTTCAAAATTAAGTACACGCGGGGTCCAGCAAGCTCAAAATGAAGAGCTTTGATGCTTCCTCCCGATCAGATACAACTCAAGAAGAGGCTGCCTCTTCAAAATGGCATAGCGCTTCAAATTGGGACGTTAAACCTTCAGGAGTACTGAAGGAAGATGAGTCATCTTTACGCTCACAACCTCCACCACCACCATCTCTATATCCTCCTTTGGCGGGCGAGAGTTTTCATGAAAAACAATCTGGACGCTTCTACCATGCTTTTGATAACCCTGACTATCATGCTTCTACAGGAAGGTCGGGTATCAACTCGAAAAGTGCTGCATTAACTCCTAATGCACCTCACTCTACCCTCTATCATCCAAAGTCATATCATGCTGCATCCGTACGCCATCCGAAGAATGTTATCACTATAGGAAAAGGTCCACCAAGTAAGCAGCAGCAGCAAGACCCAATGGTAGTCTCTCCACCGGGTGACTGCGCTGTTCCTCAGTCTTGGTTTGTTGCTCCCTCGGTTAACCCAAGAAGTCATCGTGGCAGGTTCCAATGCGGAATAGGGCCGCCTTCACGGATGAGGTTTCCTCCTGCGCCGAAGTTGAGGCCGATGGCTCGCCCTATGTCTTTTGACGCTGGAGATTCTTTCAATGATGATAAGAAACTGCGGAATGATGTTAAACTTGACAAAATTACAGACTCATTTCGCTCGAGGAGCAGGAGTCCTGAAGGCAGACTAGCAACCGAGCGAGACTTACCATTTAAACAGATGCGTTATCCCAGGGACTACAAGTCTATCAGCAAACCAGAAGCTGATGGAGGTGCTACTCGCTCAGTTGAAGAGAGCGCAGGTGGGCACTTTGTTCCAGGCCCGCCGACAGTGCCACATGACAGCTCTTTCCCGGGACCTCCCAGAAATCCTGGTGAAGATGCGCAGTTTAACCGGGGAAATTTTAAATGGACGAATAGCGCGACTTATCCCGGTTACAAGTCTAATGAATTGCAGAATGCCCAGGGTGAAAGGACAAGTGGAAACCCCTTTTTAACCGATGCGAATTTTCCGAGCTTTACAAGCGATAAGTTAGAGAAAGAGGAAAGTTTTGGTTCAGTGCCTATGACTGTTGGCACTGCTAATGAAAGTTTGAATCCTCTAATAAGGCCAGAATTCCAGCCTTTCACCGAGGCCGGTGCTTTTCGTAGTGGCAGTGATGCAGGTAGTGACTACAAACGCAACACATCAAAGTCCCTCTTCTCACCTTCAAAGAAAATTCCATCACTTTTAAGTGCCAAAAATGTTGATGCGGCTAGCTCTCCTTTCGCAAACCCTGAGCAAAGCATGTTAAAAAATGCACCTTTAGCAGGCTCTGCCTGGGGTATTGCGCATGCCGCTAACCCACGCCAACTGCAAGGTTCGTTTTCTGAAAGTGGAGTCGCAGCTGCTTTTGCTTCGAAATCTGCTACAAGTGATTCACTTTTTCAAGCACTTAATGTGAGTAGAGATACCGGGGGTATCGGAGCGATCTCTGCGCCTTCGTTAGCCAGTGTTAGTAATGATAGTAGCAGTGGATTACAGCAAAAGAATAAAGACACCCATAGCGTTCCAGCTTCTGCATTGAGCACTTTGTTCCGTCAAGGTGTTGAGTTTTACAGCCCTGCATTGCTGAATGATTTAGGAACGGAACTTAGTGGTTCACGTATTATGGAGACTTTCCGAGCAGCCTATGGTACTCCACCTCTTCAGAATATCGATATTTCTTCTTTACTGGATAGTGGCTATCTTGCTCAGGCGGGGGAATTTCGGATGTCGCAAGATCCACATAAGTTCGATGACTTCACTTTAGAGGAATTGAGTGATTCCTCCGAAGACGAAGAGGGTGCCTCCAGTGGCGATATATTGGTACGCCCTCCTGAAACCTATAACCCTATGGTTACCTCCATTACGTTTGAAACGGAACCCAGTAATTTCAGCATTCTTCATGATGGTAAGGAAGCTGCTGATAATACAGCAGCCATTAGCTACGAGCCTGAAGAAGGGGAGCTAATGGATGTAGAGGTGGAGCCTCCGAATCCTGGTTTTTACATGACTAAGGACACGCTCATTGATAATGAAATGGCACCACATGCTTTTGGTATTGCTGAAATGGCCAGCTGCAGCTCCTCAAATGATTCGGCTGTGAAGCTTGTGGACGAAAATAATCTAAAGCACAACTTTCACCCACTTTTTTCTCCTTTTGGCGCTTCCAGTGCCAGCGTATTTGCAGAGCAATATCGTGGGTTGTATGATACGTTTAATTCAATTTCAGAGTCTGCTATGGGATTATCGTTTCATAAGAGTGAGGTGCAGACTAGCACCGCTTTTTCAGTACCAGAGCAAGCAGGCGGTAGTTTTGGTACCCATTCATCCCCTGCTACTATAACTGGTGGCTTTGCTGCCCCGGTTTTAGGCTCTGTGGGAAGCGTAACTTTCGACCGAAGTCAACAAGAGTTGTTACCGTCTGGGCGCCCACAATTACTTGGTGCCGGCACCTTGCCTGGTGAAGATGCATATACAATGCCCAGCAACTTAGCTATGACCTCCGAAAGTCCCGTAAACGTTAGTACCGGCCTCGATCTTAGTTATGAAAATTTTATAATTCCTGGTCCGCTCCACTCTGCGAATTTGAATACTATAGTAAATGTCACAGGTGATGCAATTTCGTCCGAAACCTTGCCAATAGCAGCTACTGCTATGAATATAAAAAGGGAACCCATTAGCACTTCGCTACCCTCCTTTTACGACTATAAAATTGCAATCCCTGGGGGTGCTGGTCAAATTGAAATGGGGGACATCCCTTCAAAACTTGGACCTGCTAGTCAAGCTGATAGTAGTGTTGTGACTGCTTTGGTTGCTCCATGCGTGAGTTCTGTGGAGCCCAATCTTCGCGCACAGGAGGTTCTTCAATCCAGTGGGATCTCCGTTCAGCTACCTTCGCCTAAGCAGTCTTCCCGTCTCAGTTTTACTGGGATTTCTGGTGCCAAGCAGTTGGTACTACTTCTTGATCTGGACAATACGCTTCTCAATGCGGCTGCGTTAACTAAGCTACAGTGTACAATCAACCTCAACCATTTTTTAGACTGTGATGGTTACCCAGAAATGTATAAATTTGAATTACCTTCTCATAAAGCTAGTGCTTACTATATGAAGCTTAGACCGTATTTGAGGCGCTTCTTACAGGAACTGGAACCTTACTATGAAATGTGCGTTTACACAAACGCTGCTAAAGATTATGCAGATGTAGTAATATCGATGTTGGACCCGGATAGGAGGCTATTTGGTAGCAGGTAAACTAAGCAAGTACTTGTACCACCGTATATGCTCCTTGGTAACTTTGAAATTTTTATCTAATTCTGACTTGCTGAAGTAGAAAAAACACACGAGATTGCCTACTCACATTGCCGCTTGGTCACCAGCTTAATTACTTCCCCTAGCGGTACTTGCGACACTCTTAAATTGACACAAGCTGTGGTACTTCTATTCACAAGTGCCACAAATTACCGTTAATGAAGCTGACCATGATGCAACTAAGTGTGTGTCAGAATCGTGGTCATATATACTTCAGTAATGAGATCGCTACATCATTTTAGCGAGGAGAATCGCGGTATCTTTTAGGTCCCCTTGCAAGTGTGGTGTTAAAAATACACTAATCTGACACACTTTGTATGAAACTGTTGATTTCGAGAGACCGCTGATGAATCCTTGTGTGCCTATAACTGCATGTCACATTATTACGATGTAAAATTTTTCCATTAGATAAGCCAAACACTAATGCATGAGCATATTGACCGTGTTGCAGGTGAAGCTGGCTTAGTTTATCAGTCGAAACTAGTTTTTTTCTTCACGTAAGAATCAGCAATTTACCATGTCTGCAAGGTTGCTTATGTGATGTAACTTTCTTTCTACTGGAATTTTGGATGGGTTTTTAAGCATCTCAGTGCTGAATCTTTATTGAGGGACTGAAATTTAAAACTATGTAAAATACGCAGATGTTTCGTTACGTTTAGTAGCTGGTACTTGTTAAATAATATTCTCAAGAATCTGTAAACATCGTTTGTTTCCATGCTTTGGTGCATTAATACAGGATAGTGGCCCGGGAGGATGCTAGTCAAAGGGACGTTGGAAAGACCGTTAGGAGGTATTTACCCGCTGTTCTTTGCCATTTTGTGTGGGGCGTCTATTTCTTCCACATTGTCTACATGGTAGCTACATCTCCCAGTGGCTGAACTGTGATATTGCCTAAGTGGTACGAAAATTTTTCTATGAAGCAGTCATTGAATGTTTTTACTGGCTACACCCATTCACTTTGAATGCAACTTAGAACGAAAATGTAGGCTTGCTTCTTTTGTTACTCAGGCTTTACCCGAATATAGATATTCGGAGGGTAATAGCATTCGATGATAGGAAGGATATTTGGGAGGACCTGCCTCATGACCAGGTTTTAAAGGCTGAGCATTACGATTTTTTTGAATATCGTAGAGGCAAGTTAATGGAAAGCTACCCCCGGTTAGGCGCCCTGGCAACCTCAAATTTTAGCTTGAGAGAGCGTGTTTATGATTACGATATGCACCTTCATTATGCTGCGAAATTACTCGTGAAGATACATCAGCAATGTATGAGCAGCCCGGAAGACATCCCATGGTAGGTCCTAAAAGTACTTGCTACATGTTCATTCCTGTATGTTTGGTTCCGGAAATTTTTATTCGATATTGATAATATTCCTGAAGCCATAGATTGCTCTTGAGCATCTGCCATATGCTCACTGAAAAGACCAGTTCATTGGGAATGAGCGATACTTTTTCATTTCCTTTAGCCCTCTAATTTTGAGTGGGCTATTTCGGTGGTGCAAAAAATTTGAGAAGAATAGAAACTTGTCGGCTGTTGCCACTACACTCTTGACATAGTCGCTAAGATTTTTTTTTCAATAGCAGATTTTTCTATGAATCTGTTGAATATTGCTTTCGAGGCCTTTTCCATGCAGTTGAAAGTTTAGTCTATAAATAGCTGGATCAAGCTTGTCTTGCTGATGTTTCATTGTGTAATTTTCATGTTTGCTTTGCAAAGTTTGTTTTTTTTTTTGCTCATTGCTACAGTTAATTACACACTATTCAAACTCCTTTAGAAGTATGTGGCTATGTTTAGTTTCTAATGTGCTTTTCTGTATTATTGAATCTGGTTCTATTTTCAGCGTAGGGACTTTACTTAACAAGCTGCAGCGTGAGACGTTAGCAACGGCAAGAATATGCTTCACCGGTTTTCGCAAAACGTCTATAAATGTACCTAGTGCTGATTGCGAGGAGTGGCAAAGAGATTTAGCAGCGAAACACGGTGCTACGGTATTGCCTTCCTTAGATTCCCCAGGGATAACTCATTTAGTGTCTGGGAAATGTAACACAACAAAATATGAGCTATGCCGGTACGTTTTTCTATGTATTTATTGGTTTGTGTTATAAGATACGTCGAAAATTCTTCTCGTTCAAAGCCTTTGAATATTCAGTTTTTATGTACTAATTTTTGAGTGGGTTAGTAGGTTACCCATACGTTCAGTCATAAATTCATTTTATTTAATTTACTTTTCAACTTTACAGACGTCCTGAATTTGCTCACGTTAAAAAGGTTCATACCCTATGGCTCTATGACTGTATATCAACATGGGAATTAACCAATGAAAGCTATTTCAATGCTGACGGATTGTGCCATCAGTATGAGAATCAGCCACCACTAGAGCCGTTTGCAGATCATTGGGCCGTAAGGCGACGAGAGAGAGAACCTCTCAAAGACTGTCGATGTGCATACACCGAATCGCTAGCTAATCTAATCAAGCTTGATTTAGTTAGATTCCCAACCATGGTAGAACGTGTTTTCATGGGCACTGGTGTTTACAGTCATGGAGCAATTGTGTATTCTCCCTTTGAGAAAACCACTATTCTCTGGGACCCAAAAAAGGTGAGTGAGATAACTGCTAGCGACAAAAAAGGTTCCAATGGAATTCTCAACTCCCAAGTTGCGGTTAATGGACTAGGGGAAAAGCCAAGAACACTCGCCACATTTGCATCTAGTAATAACAACACGCCTTGGAACACCACTGATCTACACAATAGCTTACGCTTGCAAACAAGTAGCATTAGTGATGTCTCCTTATCTGGGTCAGATAGTTTGGCCGCTTCAGCTAGTATTAGATTGCATCACACAAACTCTAATCCCTACAATTTGATATCTAGGCCATTGACTGAATCCAAATGGTTTCCTACAACCTCGCCCCTGTTAGGGGAAAAGCGTTTTTCGGTATCGTGCCCAGATACCAGCGGTGCGGCTGGTGGTTTGTTTAGTGCTGAGGATGTTTCCACTACAGTACAGCACCATAATTCAGCTGCCTTTAGTGCAACTTCAGCATCCATCAGTCAGTCGGGGTCCATAGAATTGATATCCGACAGCTCTGAGAAAATTCCTGGAAACTCATCTTACTTGCAACCAACCGTCCAGTTTTTCCCGCTTGGAAGAGAGCACTACTTCCTTGGTGATGGCAGTAACGCCGATCATAGGTACAATTCACATGATAGTAGTCCTAGCATGTCCGACGTGGCCTCTAGCGACCATGATCACTCTGCAGTCCAAGCATTTTTCTTACCACAAGGCAGTACTGGAGAACAATGTGATGCTAGCAATGCTTTTCTTAACCTCATGGCATCAGTTGGTGGTAATGGAAGATCACCTGGCACCGAGAATACTGTGTTGTCTAGGACGCATGATATATCTCAGATGTGTAGTGACAGCGCTGTTAATATAACTACTACTAATCTTGGTCGAACGGATTTTTATTCACAACCTGGTTCATCCATCGGTAATACAGTCACAGGTACCTTCTCCAGCGGGACTGTATTGGGAGTCCCTTCAAACGAAAGTTCTGGTTGGGTTTCTCACCCTCTTATTGGCCAAAGCGCTTGCGAGTCAATATGTCATCCTCTTTAATTTTGTGAGGCGCATCAGCGTTGAAACTGTAGGCGAAATATACGATTGCGCTCACCTGTGCAGCTTTTGGTTTCGCCTCCCTGTCGTTAATTTTGTACTAGCGGTGATATGTACCGCTTCCTAGTGGCCGGGTTATTAGCGTTATTGCCTGGGAAAGCTTCCCAGTTGGAATACCTACTCATATTCTTATGTTATATTTATTAATCATACGGGGCGGCAGTGAAGTGTATAGTCTTACGCTAGTAGTCCTTAAGCTCTGGTTGCGCATACTTTGTGCGAAGTGACAATTGTCTACGTCAAGAATCCTTATTCCTGCTGTGATAGCCTCCTTTTTTCCACAATTCATTAGCTCGTACCTTTTGTGTCTTGGAGTCTCTGGATACTCTTGGTAAGGTGCTTGAGGTGACGCTTATCTCTCAGAAGTATACGGATGTTGGATTCCTAGAGGGAATGGTATAACTACGCCATGGGTAGGACTCAATGGGCTATATTAATATTAGCTGGATCCACTGCCGGTTAGGGGTTATGAGCAGAACGTTATTTGCTCCAAGGTGAGGAAGGCTATCATTGAGAATGTTATAGAAGGGGAGGGCTAGCGACGGTACGTATTCTGTGGAATTCCCTAGCTTGTTTCCGTGTCTTGTGCAGTTCGCGCAGTGCCTTGCTAGTTTGGTTAACTATACGCATAAGTCAGTCTTGATTGTAGAGGGGCTGCTCACGCCCTGCTCGAATTGTATATGTAGTAATATATGGGACGTTTGGAGCTTTACCCAAGTTGGCAACCTCAGGTTGATCGCAAGCTTGGTTTATTCGCTCCTCTGTATTTTTGAAATGCTTGTGCCAAAGCAGGGTTCGCCGCTGAGTGCAACACGGCGGGAAACGGCTTTCACCCTTGCAAGTCCTCATTTTTGTGTTGACAGTATATTTTTCCGCCTTATGGAGATAGGGTGACTGCCCACTGTTTGTACGTCTGGAATCTATGACGGAGTCAAAATGGGAGTGAGAGTGATAAGAAGTGAAATACTGACCCTCAAGCCAGACTGCAGAATTCCATACTGCCGATCTATCCCTAATTTGTTCTGGTATATTGTTAGGATATGAGCATAATTTGATTTTCAGTGTTTGTAGTTAATGTGTTCAAGAAGGCATTTCGAATATTGGCTCTGGCATGCGTGCTACCCTGTCCCTGTTGACGGAATTATACTGGGAGTAAATTGTGGAATTAGTGCTCGTATTGACCGGTCAATGGCAGCTAATTTTTCGATACATGGTACTCCTTCGCTTAAGAAATGGTAGGGACCTTGGAGTGGGGCGAGGGCTATATAAAATAGGGAAGCTGCGCTAGTTTTGAGTGCATCCAGGGGTACGTGGCACAAGGTGCTGAGCGTAAAGGTCATATAAGCTCAAAGCGCGCATCTTCAGGTACAGTTATAATATTAACCATTGTCACAACTAGGCTTGAAGTTTGCTTGGCGGTCAGGTCTCCCCGTGTGCCCTGCCTCTCGACATGCAGGCAAAGGTGGCGCATCCTAGTGTAGATTTTGCTGCAGTAACGCGCTCGAACGCGAGTACTTGTAGGGATACAAGAGATTAATGAAAGTAGTGCAGGATAACCTAGAAAAGAAAAAAATACAACTCGTTCATCGCACGGTATGCCGCGCGCGTGTTCGCTTCGGCAGGATCACAGGACATTCGTTGTGCAGGTAGAGGATCTGCGTTCATTCAGTTGCCTACAATCATAAGGTATATTATTGTTGATTCTTAAGGCTACATGTCAAACTCGTACGTAGAGCTAAAGCGCAAAGCAGTTGCCTCTAGCTCCTTAACACAATGATGCGTTGTTAAAAGCTAGAGTCCAGTCTAGCTTGTGGCTTGCGACTGGCTACTGGACGGAATCGTCCAGCATGTCTTAGTGGTGAGCATGAGAAGAAACACTACTCCAATGGTGCTGTGGTACATTACCTTGTGACTAGCGATCGTCAAACCAGTAACTAAAATACAAGCTGCCGCTGGGCACCCGTACGCACCTGCTTGAGTGCTATGTCGGGCAGGCACATTGTGGTAAGTTGACGCTCCTTGCACCTCTTCATGTAGGGCCTTCGTTGCCATAATAGCAATCTCGTCCGCGCGGTAGGAAGCAGTTCATCTGCACTCTACAGGACGTTATTTTTGCGCGTTAAAATTATATGGGCTCTATTTAGCGACAGGCTTATATACGCCATCTGGCTATAGTGAAAAAAGATCTTAGAGATTTTCAGACAATTTGTCCATGGTTTGCTCACTTCCTAACGCAAGGAATCATCTCTGTCATTTCATACATGACAGCTATTTCTTATGTTCGAAATTTTACACACTCGCATAGACGCCTAAGCTGAAAAGCTAGCACTGCAAGTACTAGCTTTCACATGTTGGTAAATGGGGGAAAAATATACACACGTATATCTGGAATCGGACCATTGCAATTTTTTAAAACAATCCGCGTAAGGCTATTTCGCCTAATTGTGAATCCATTTGCGTTGAGCGCATTACTCGTGCATCAATACCATCGCTGCAAAGGTATCTCGCTGAGCGTGTGCCACTTTAAATCGCTAGGGCTGACTCATAGCTAGGAAGAAAACAGCAGTCCGTATGTGCTAGACACTGAATAAGAAAGATTTTGGGGACGCCGCCGTTGTGCGCCGCATGCAATGCTTAGAGAATGATTCGCGTTTTAGCGCTGACTCGTCTTATTCGACTTTGATGGAGGAGAGTAGGAACCCATCGAACACTTTACAGGCTCCCTTCATCAATGGGTGGGTACGTAGCGGTAGCACCTGCACGCATTAAACCCCGCCATCAACATCGTCACGGTGAAACAAAGGTGCTTAGTTTATCTCATCCATTTTTGATGATAAAATGTAGATTGAAGGCATGCAACCGAAGGCCTCCGTTATGAATGCATTAGGTGCAGCCTCATTACGACAGTGTGTGGATATGTAACAGGATAGCGTAGCACGTGAGAAAGCTTTTCAAACAAGTGCGCGTCAGCTGCAAGATAAGGCCAGTTTTAAAAACAGCCCCATGCATACACAAGCAATGCTCTATCCTCGTGTATGTCCCGTATGCTTAAACTTGGCAATTAGAGGCCACCCCATGCCAATTAATAAAAGACCGCATATATTTCATAACACCAATTTGAACGCCAGAGCAGGAGTAAGATGCTGCTGAGGATACAAACATTAGGTCCAGCTAAGCACGAGACTCGTACAATCATAACCTTAACAGAATGCCACTAGCCGGAAAGCACGTAGTACAAACAACCATACGAAGGAAAACAGAGCAAAGTCACCACGCACTTCTACCTTTGCGAGGCGACACGCGGGCCACGGTGCTAAAAAACAAGCATGATACAGAAAACAGACCAGGAAAAACCACAGAATGAGCCATAATTTAGTATTCTAGAATAAATCCATACATTATAGCCATTCACAGCACAGAAAGTCTACACAAGTGTACTAGCAATCACAAGAATATAAAATATTAGCAGGAATATATGCCTGTGCGCAGTAAAGCCCAGCAAGCATAAGATACAAAAAAAATATGCCGCGGCATTTATCAGGAAAAGTATGCCGATAAAAGAGCGCAGAAAAATAAAATAGCCAATCAAGATGTCGCTTTCTTCAGAAAGTGAAATATGCGCAAGTAGCTAAGAAAAGACATGAAATACTATAATACGAACAAATTATAGTGATGGATATAAATGTAACAATATCGCTATATCCATAGTATCTAGGCATATAAATTTGAGAAGCCAAAGATAATCGAAGGATATTTAAGAATACAAAGTAATCCTATTGTGGACCGCATACCAGCCCTACACAAGTATCATCTCTAATAATTTTCGGAAACTACAGAACATAATCCAAGAAAGACTTAAGCTTATGGTTTGCATAAAACGTGTATTCACAGAAGTCTCAGTGATGAATACATTAATTTAAAAAAAAAACATCAAAGTAACACCACCAAATTCACCAAATGAAATGAGCCATCGTTGCTGTTAGATAAAGGAAGTTTAAAAAAAATACTTATTAGGAGAAAAAGGACCAAGTTTTCTACTCTTCTCGAATTATAGTTCAGAATTATACTCATTGCCGAACACTTTACGAGACTAGCGCCTTAAAAACTTTAACCTGGTGTTCTCTTAGCATGTATTCTTCAAGCCTAGTGTGGACGTACGATGATGAGGAGTGCATCAATTCCTGGGAAATACTGAGAGGCTGCATATTTCGGCAAAACATGACTATGCGACCATCTGAAAAAAAAGTTTACATAATTGAATATAAATTCCTCTGCTAGATTACACAATAGTAGTTCAAGCATCATGTTGACAAGTTTTGGCTGCCGCCGATTAGAGTAGCGCAAATAGCAGCTTAATTTATTAGCTTTGAAGCGCAAAAGAACTTACAGGGGGAGGCGTCTAATTACGAAGTAATCAATCAATCTTGCTTATCTCTAACAGCATGCTAGTCACTGATGTACTATTATGCTGATACCACTAAACCAGTCAGTGCCATTAATTAATATCCATATAAATTCATGTCACCCTAAACCAATTGAAAAAGTGAGTAAAAAAAAGGGTCTACGACCACTGAATGTTATGACTGAGAGGCACTCAAACTTATAAATCCGACAGATTCTTAATTGCCTAATGGTATAATAGAAAAAAACACCATATACAGTCAACGCATCCTAGGTATCTATAAAAACATACATAATATATATTCCGACTGATTAACCACTATAACGAAGAAATTCTGTATCTAGCCTAACTAAAGAAAGCTAATAAACCTTATCACTGACCGGGGACAAGGCATTTGTGAGCAAGGTTCAAAAAATCTCTAGCAAGTTCCTCCAGATTGTCAGTAGGACCCCCTGGCGAGGCTTTATAAGTAGATATTACGGCTATACAACAATCTGCTTTATTATTCATTAAATCCTTGTAAGATTCAAGGTTGCTTGCTTCGTGCATTTTTACCATCGCCTGTCTACTCAAAGAAGGAGAATTCTCTTCATACATCGAAGCATTGGCGGTTTTGTCTGCTATAGCTACGGCGTCAATTTTTTGACTTTTAAAACAAGAGCCATGAATTAGCGGCTTCTCATCCAGGGACTCCCCCTGTGCTGCACTTTGTTCGCATCTATCATTTTTACTATTCACATCCTGCTGAAGACTTGAGTCATCTTGGGAATTCGGAATTGAGCAAGATGAATCTAAAGCAGTGGTAGACGGAAGATTGGAGGATATAACCTCGCTACCATCAGTATTAACATGCTCTAATGGATTATCCAATTTTCTGGCTTTGTAAGCCCTTTCCCGAGATGCTCCCTCCGATTCAAGTACTTTCAACTGCAAATGTCAAAACCAATGCAGCAAGCTGTCATTAGGGGGGAATGACAACACTAGTTTCAAACTTAATATTTTCAGAATGCATCTATCAATGTTAAGAATATTCGCATATACAGCTACGAGCCCATTTTTTTTTAAATATATAAACTAAGCAAAATAAGGGCGCAGAAACCAAAGACCAAGTTCTGCATCCAATAAAACATATTAGAGCATTCAAGATATCCTTACCAAGAAAACTAGAGGCTCCTATATGAAATTCTAGGAAACTGAGGCGACGATCCTACCGGCTAGTCTCTACCATCAACAGTTTAATGCTTACAAACGACCAACGTAGAATGATGCCCAAACAATCAAAGACAATGATAGGAGTCATGTGTACACCTTTACGGACTCAAACATCGTTCTTGCACGAAAGCTGGCAGTAGAACAAACCACTAGAGCTACCAAACAATAGAATAGAAGGTGCTGGCTCCAAGAAAAGCCCCTAATTTTCAAAGTCAAATTAAATGCAAAACAAAACAGAGAAGAGACAGACAAATGTAAAAGCAGTGCTAAACTTGTAATGCTTCTTCTTGCCTAACAAATAACTTACTATATCAAGATGAAGATCAACGATAGCATCCAGAAACTCCTTTGAGCCTCCAAGTTCGCGAGAAATGCGATAATTATTCTTATGCTCAGTCTCATTAATCCTGAAAATTTTCCCAGTTCCTAAAACCATAACTACTATGCTTGATTAGAAAGCTGACCCATACAAGTCATTTGTACATCCTATTGACACGAGGCCTACGGAAGATGAATATCGGTGCCCATATCAATCATTTCTTGCTGATATATATCTAGTAGCTACTCTCATAGCTTTATAACATTGTTTAGCTCGAAAGCGCAAGCTTTTCGTATACGGTTAATATGCAGATTCTAAGCACCACCCAAGAAGCTAACTATCTCTACGGGCAAAAAAAATCACACTCTCCAGCTACCTCTCCTACATATATTCTTCATTAACTAAATCAGCCGCTTTAACTCTTATTTCACTCTTACTAACCATATACGGTATTTCAGTAAATATAGCACCCTTCCCACTAAAAATATGTAATACGAAGAATTAAGTATAAATTAATCCCATCATCACCCCTAAAAAGTAGTACCTTGCAATCTTGAGGCTATAGCCCCACTCATGAGCCCTGAAGTCTGGTCAAGCAGGACTATACGCCTATTGATGCACACGTCAGCGTATGTTAGCATTGAAGCCAAGTAATCAAAGCGTAAACCCCTGAAAAAGCAACCAAATTGAAAGGAAAATCGCGCCGAGATGCTTTTTGCAGTGAAATTACTAGAAGCAGATTATTGCGGGAGAAGATACGCGTAAAAATTCAGCGCAAATACCCGCATTCGAGAAGCCCTCTACCATCTTCAAACTGAAAATAAACTGCCCAAATATATAACGCTATCTCATAGCGAAAACTCTGTAACAAGCAAGAAAAGTCAAACCAAGGAGACGCACAAAAGCTAGAAAACTTCAGAGGGCACTGAAAAGATTATCGCGCAAAATAGAAGCACTGCTAGTATGTATACACCCTATGATAATCCTTCCTAAAAAACTACAAAGTACGAGTAAGGCGGCCTAAGCATATTGTAACGCCTGACAAATTTATGCATTCGCTTCATGGGGCAATACTGCTTTCATCCACCCAGTGCTACTTCTGATGCTTTGCGTTAGTAAGCTCTAAATCACAAGCCTATAATTCAAAGTAATGATCAAAAAATGGTACGTAAACTATGCGTTTTGCTATTACTTAGAAACTCTGTTTAAACCCCTAAAGGACGACGCGAAATCAATATCGCTCCACTAGATATGCAAAGCGCTCAATACATGAGTTGTTCTTTTGCATTAACACGCATAATAAGCGTTAAGTAGCTTTGTGTAAGTTATCTTTAGGAAAACAGTAAACTTTCACGCACACACACAAAACAAAATAACCAGATAAGGCAATAATTTCATACGAACAATTTTCTAAATAGCACTATCAGGGGTAAAACTAACGGGCACTTCTATGCAGGAAACTCATCACGCAGTTTGGAACCAAATACTTTAATCTTCTGCCATTTTTTTCAGGACTTCACTGGTACTAGCATATCATAGACGCACGCATATCGACATTGCTCTAGGCGGGTATTTTATTAAAAAATATATTTTCGGCCACCCTTTCTCTCAAAGACACAAATATTATCCAGTAATTCTTCAGTAATATACAAGACATGGTATACATAACTTGATTAGCTTCTTGTGATATATCATTTAAAGCTAATAACTTTTTATTTCTGTCGATGCCTATTCATTTTTCTGATATATATAGTTAAAAAAGGAGAAACTATTGTAAAAAAATTCAGCTATTTGTAAAGGATATTGAACTTCATTAGGTGAGCTAGTCAGCCCCTAGGTAGAAATTTGAAAGTACTAGTCGCAGAGGAAAGCTTATATATATAATTGGTCTCTATCATCTGTAAACTTTAAAAATCTTTAGATTTGCAAGTTTACTGCAATAACCTGCTTCTTCCATTCTTAAAGCTTCAACCACTAATACGGATCTAGTCACGAGCAATAAGGCGCAATAAAATCACGTGCAGTTCCCAGCTGAAAAATAAAGCTCGGCGACTACTATAATCAAAACTGGTGACCCAATTCGGATGGGCTTGCCAACGCCACTTACCCAATCTTTGCCGGAGCAGTGTTATAGTAGGCATCACAGATCTCCATCAGGGAAGGTTCATAAGTTATGAGTTGGATAAGATGCCTAAATATTATGCAGTGGATACTCACAAGTACATATGTGAACAGAGCATCCAACTCTAAGCAAAACATCCAAATGAACATAGAGGGTAGGAATGTACGGCTGAATTTTGGGATAAAAGTGAAACGAAGCGTAGCTTACTCCATGATACATGAGAAAATTGAAATTGGAAACAGGGTCACCGCAGAGGTACTCACTGCCGTGCTTACTGCCTGATACATAAATATCAGATGCCACGGAAAGCGGTATTTAAAACTATTCAAAAGCACGGGAGTACGCAAACCGTTATAAGTATAAGAACATAAAGGGTGATGAATTATTGATTACACAGCATGATGCTAAACGGGGCAAAAAAAATGTAGAACTTTAAGACATTCATTGTAGCCCTGAGTAAAAAGCCTCAATTTTCTTGGTTATCATTATATTCGCGTTGAAAAAATTAAATCATCAAATCTACAGGTAATCAGGGAATCATCAAGCAGAAATATACATCGCACTAACTTTTTTCGCTTCTTGGCGATATATTTTCGCTGGGACAATAGCGTCTTGCTACTAAAAGAAGAAGAACTCTCTACAATCTTATTCAGTAGCTCATCAGCGGACAAATCTGAAAAAAAAATAGACACTCGAATCCAGGGTCATCTATCACACAACCAGCTTCAATTCAGTAAAAACTCGTTGCAGAGTTGTTGAATGGGAAGAATATATAGAATAAAAACACTTTTTAAGGTAAAGAACAACAGTTTTTAACCAATATAGTACGTTCCTATCATAATATTAAATCAAAACAAATATCTCCAAGGACAGTCACATCTAGAAATTTCTCTTAAAGGATACATAGTGAGAAACCAGCAAAATCTACGAATAAGCAATCTAGCCACATTTTTGCTGTATGAGCTGCTCTTGGCAAAACAAGATTGTCAAATAGAAAAATTTAAAATCACCGTAGCTACCAGTGAAAAAACAACCAGGGAATGAAAAGCGTTGCTATCTTTGGTTGCAGTATAGCCACTGCTGAAGTAAACTCAATAATATACTTAAGCAAAACCTTAGAATTTTATCAATCAAAAAAGCTGGAATCACCAAGCGGTAATATAGCTTATTCTTACAATTATGCATGCCCTTCTAATCTATGGAAAAGATTAGAAAAATAGATAATCACCACAAAAGTCCCTTATCATTTCCATTAGAAACTAGCTTAAAAGCTTCCGTCCTTTCTAATTAGGCTATGAGCAAGCATAAGACATGTGCTTTCAGCAGCTTTCACAAAATGAGACAGGCTTGGCTCATTTAAGGAGAGCAAATAGGTTCAAAACACCCAAAAGAAGTAAACATTCATGTCTCATCGCAATATAAATAAGCCAGCTCATCAAATGAAAAAACCATAAAGAAATTACCCAGAAGCACCGTGGATGCCTGGGAGCAGCAACTAAGGCTGAATAGCTAATTTTTACATCCCCACCATTCCAAACACTGGCAGCTATTTCGTTCAATGAACAAGTCAAGCCTCAGTGAGGCATGTCACTACTAAGTTAAAAACTTCCAGCATACCTTTGCGTAAAGTAGCAATATCAGATGCACTCAAAACCTGAGAATCGTTTTCATCATCCAAGAAGCGATTAGATGCACTCGGATCCAAGCTATCAAAGTCCACTGTGAGAAACGTAGCATGCCCAAATGTTAATTTAAATGTTGTTCACTCAACGGCTACGAAACCCAGTTTAAAGATCGAGAAACGGGAGATATACAGTCATAACATTAATTTTCCGTTTGGTTATAACATAAAAAAAAACACTATACTCATAGGATTAAGTTAATTATGCAACTCAAATTTTTCGCAATAAAAAGAACTAACGTATATAATATCTAGAAAATTATAGCATAACTCAGCAAAATTCAGGACCACCAGGGCCACAGACGAAAAAAAGTCGCGCATACATGGAGAAAGGATTTGCATGTTAGCCACAACTTACGATCGATTTCTGTAGTAGTATGGGAGGCAAAGGAATTTTACGAAACCACAGGTTCAATAGGCAAAAAATCTACAAAATTTCCAGACAAAATGTAAGCAGAGTACTCATAAAGCTCGGTGAGGAAGTCTCACAGTTAGTTTACACAAAATAAGAGAGTTTTGGGGATGGTAACGCACAGCAGCGCACAATCCATACCATTTAGTTCCTCTATGTGGATAAGGCGATTGCTCTGAGTCCAATTTCCTTTTTCGTAACGAAAAACGGTGCCAAAAGGATGGCCTGCTAGACTATTTAGGTTAAGCTTAGCATCCTGCGATATTTTTATTCTGCAGAGAAACGTAAAATTCAATCAAGCAGACTACCTTCATGCTCAAAGAGCAAAATCGTATCTGCAAGCGATATTTGTACACTATCAGCGCACATTTTGCTCTCGAAAAATGAGTTTTCGTTGAGCTTTCTGCATCGTACTTGAAGGTACGAAAAAAATACATCAATGCATACCAAATAAATTTTTTTTTCTTCTAGTATGCGAAAAAATTGAAGCCTGTAGCCTATTTTATCAATGCAACGCCCGTATGACCTATATTGCAGTTATTTTAGGGGCCCAAAAAAGTAAGAGTAATTTCAGGACTTTATTTAGCTTTCCCCTAAAAACTTAGTGCAACACGTTGAAGATGCTTAAAATACTGGATTCACATTCAAAAATAATAGCTGGGGAACTTTCCTTCCAAGGAAGCACAGTAAATTAACTTTGAAAAATCCGCCTGATCCTAAGCTCGGACAGCAGAAACAAATCCGAGAACATAAAATTTAACTACAAAATAGCGCGAAAAGACTCACCTTCCTACCACATTTTCTCATCAATAGGGTAACGCAGCCTGATTCCCCATCAATACCCTCCAAGATATTACAGTAAGATATTTTATAGTATTCTCTAGATCTTACCCTACAGCTCATTAACAAGGAAGCTATGACTCCCTGCAATTTTTTCGTGCCTACTATGTGCATTACTTTTCTCCAAATCAGGCTAATGGTCCAAGCTTAGACGCGGAGTCACATGAAGAGCTAAGAACATTTTCTTGCTTGAATTATACCCTGTTGCTGCTATCAGAGAAGCATTCACCATAAAATGGAGCAAGGTAACACTCTTTCAACTTACGTGTTCTTGGCTACCTGCACGACTAGCTGATCTCCATTAGTTACTTTTAGCACAACCCAGTCACCATGACGGATTATTTTCCTTCCTACATCACTTCTCAAGTCAGACTTAGCTCCTAAGCATGCCGTGGAGGAAGGATCCTTGTTCCCCCCGGGCTGAGAACCTTGCTTCGAAGGCTCACTAGTAGCTATAGTATCCCCAAAGGCACATTGAGTGAGTTCTGTTTTCCTTTCTTGCTCCATTTCTGCAACGACGTGGCATGCGGATTTGAAGTGACTGCTCAGCGATCCTAACAAAGCATCAACCTATAGTCAGCAATACAGCTTGCCATGAAAATGAATGACATAGGCTTCCCTATGAATAATGATGCGAATTTAGTTAATGAACGACTCAGATGCTTTGTAAAGATAAATCAGACCCCTCACCACTTATTGGTCATTAATGAAGAGCTGTGAAGACAACATTGGAGAACATTCAGGCGCTGAAGTCAGCAAAAAACAAAAGGGTACCAGAACATCGTAATAAAGCTCACACTCAACACCAACTCAGATTGTAATCTCAGCGCTGACGATATTATTATACTCTTGTTGGAATGATTCCAACCGTGAGAGGTCAAATTCAAACACCTTCACACCGGATAAGCTCTAAATAGAACACATGAAGGTCATCCAAAATAAAGCGTGAATCAAACCAGTCGTGCCGGGGAGCATAAGCGCATTAGTGTTAGTAGAACACACAACTACATAAATACTAGGGTCGTCCATTACTTCTACAACACAACTCAAAGTAGTTGACATTCGTAAGGGATGAGTTAGCATGCCAGACATACCAGCTTCACGCCAAGCGTTTTACTCTAGTATCATCCACGAGAGGTAGCTATGCTGTGCCCAAGAGCATAGAGCCACATGACGAACTGCGCTATAGCATCACCGTAAAACAGATGAAGCACCCGTGAAAATTTCTTTCATATCATTTCGCTACGCTATGTGGGTCTAGCAGTTTTGCTTCGAGCCATGAGCCATCATAGTACCCTTCAATTAAAGTTAGTATACCACGTGAGAAGGAAAATATGATGCAGGTAACATTGTCAGTGTCATGAGACCTCATATTGCGAGGCTGCAGGATTCTTGGACCACAAAGGCTCGACAGTTAGATGGGCTCTACAGTCCAGCGAATGTCAGGAACTGTGATTTGTGCTGCCATGCAGTAATTCACGGCATACAAGTGTTGTGTCTACGATGGATAAGTCTCAGGATAACTATACTAATTTCCTCAAGTGAAGAAAGATTACCGACTAGATGGTGTATTGCAAGGCTGCTGGAAGACTGGAGACATGACGTATCAAATACCCGGTAAATATACTCGCATCCAAGATACAAATTTTTACGATGTATAGCTCGTTCCTTTGCCATTCACTCGGCTATACTACATGATTAACCTTCCCAGCGAGTACCATATATATTCGTACCCTTTGAAAACACATCAGACACTTACTGGCACGCATGCAGCTGCAGTTTTTTTCAGGTAAGTATAAAATCAGCAAACTACGTGGTTAGCTCAAAGCATTTCCCTGGAAAAATGTTCGTTTTTTGAATAGAACGAAGCAGACCACACTTTCATCTATTCATAACAATGCTCACCCTTTGTGTCAGATTGCGTTTTATGGCTCCCTATTCTATGACTTGAACACCACGCTGCTTTATTAAGCTAGTCATAAAAAGTAGTGGTAAACATGATATGGCAGGGATGCTCTACAGGAAAAAGCATCTTAATAGGCATCCAACTTTGTGTAATAGCACTAGTTTGGCTGACGTGTATAAATAATGTTTGAAAGCGACAAGAATTAAGTTACCCCATGAGGATGAATGATACCCGTGGGGAAATCAGGACACTTTTCTAGCTTTACTTGGAAAAAAAGGCATCTATCAATGCAGTGAAAAAGGCTATACAACCTGCTAAATGTTTTAAAAACTCGAATAACGTCAGTTCGTTGCGATAATGAGGCTATCATATAGCACGCGCGTTGAATTTCTTTTCTGTAATACAATAATTTTATTGTCGCTGTCTCCCTTTAGTGGCTTCATGAATATTGGCACTTGGTACTACTTACGACTGGAATTAGCACTAATTTCACATGTACTGACTCGCAGGCTTCAAATTTTCCCCTGTATACGTGAATTTTATGTGTTATCTTCATATTTTCGTTGTTATTGCTAACACGTACTTATGAAAGCAGACCAAGAGGATTAGGTCAACGCATACAATAATTCCAAAGCAATTCCCCTCATCCCTTTTCTAAGAAGACGGAAACTTCACTATTTAAAACAAGAATTGCCAAGCCATCACATGAAAGTTCTTGTTTGCTGTACACGCTTTGTAAAGGGGGTTCAAATCCATTGAGCGACCTCCCGAATAATTCCGTAAATATTGGTCTTTCAAGTTTTTACTTCTCTCATCCTCAACTTGTACCAACGAAAAAAATGAGATAAATGCCAGAGATCATGCTACATTGCTAGAGATCGTTTAAAATTGCACGTAGCTTGCTTTATCGGTCGCCGCACTACAAGCACTCAAAGACATTTGGATCGCCATCCAACATTTGTTTCCAGCGCATTTCGCAGCATGAACTAACATTTTGCACTGAGGCCAGAGCAAAAAAAGATACTTTTGTATATTTCAGCAAAAAACCCTGGCTCTTTATATCTTCCGGATGTCCAAAAGTACACAAGTGACTGGGACCGCCACAGCAAGCTCCGTGAAATGCCGAAATAGTGTAAAGCGAGAAAAACAAAAAAAAGGGCAGTGTTAGCCCTTTGAAACACTCTTTTGAGGTAGTGTCCTTCCTATTTTAATGCGCTTCAAAAGTGCATGCTCTGTTGTAATGGCTCAATATGTAGATTCTTGAACTCAGGAGCTTTCACAGGTATCAAAGAGAACGAAAAAATATAAAAGTGACTTGCCCGTATGCAGGCGATACATTTAGTACGATGAACGGCTTGATCGCAGTAAACATTGACTTTTGTGATTGTAAAAGGAGTATTTGCTATGCAATGCTTCCTTATACCTTTAATACAGCTCTCCTTAATAAGCTCTACAAGTAACAATTCCAACATAGCGCTGCATGCGCTGCCGTTCTAAGAAGTATCTTGGTTTATCCATGATTCTATGGCGACCAACGAAAGCAAAAAATTTTCTCACATATGTCTTAACGAGTAAAACGGCTATTTCCACCGTTACTTCGTTACTAAGGGAGTTGTCTTTTGTCTAATGGCACATTAAAACTACCTATGCCTTCAGCTCAATGAACGATCCCATCCATCAGATTGTCTTCCTTATGTTGCTCTGATACCATTGTGTTTATTTTTCAAATCGGTCTAATTCCCTAGCAATGTTGCATTCATGGGGCTATCTTAAAAAATTGCATTATTCTTCGAAAATTTGCAATTTCATCGTGGAAACATGAGAAAATAGTGGTTTTTTAACGCAATACTGCCTAGTTAATAGATGTGTAAAGCATCAATACACTTGTCCGAAATCACAGGATTAACTGATAAACCAATCATGTGAAAATAGTTAATTCTTTTATGCCAACTATTTACTAATTATTGCATATATTTCACTTATTTCGGCGGCCACCATGTAGACCGTAGGCTAGCGCAGATTTGAATGCACTTCTCCTTCAAAACAGAACTTTTTAGCTGTTCCACAAAAACTGGTCTAGATAGGCCTAAAGTACTTCAAAGATTCACGAAGGCGCAGAAAATAATTTCGTGAAGTATATTATGCCACCCCGATAAAGGATTCGCTGATTTCACGGCATGAAATCAGCGAATTTGTCGATGCAAAAGCAGGGACTCTAACACCTAAATAAGACGGACGCCCAACGTATGCAATATGCTCCAAGCCGTGTAAAAGCTTTACTTACTGGACCCCACAAAGTTTCAGCACCCCCGATTTTGACAAGCCTTTAGAAGATAGCCACACTGCGGCGATGTATGCACGACGGCCGACACGTCTACGCAGCAGTCCAATCATTAAAAAATGTAACAATGGTATCATGCAACGGATGCGAGCACCTTACTACTAGAGTTAAGTACGGCGTCCCCCTGTAAGCTCTAATCCTATCAATGGAAAGTATTCACAGTTCACAGCCTTGCAACCTGGCTTAAACACAATAGTTTCACCTCTTGATATAACCACTATGGCCTCACCCTATAGTCTTGCCCCTTAATATATATACAATACCCTGCCTCACCCCTTAATATCAGCAGCACGCCATTATAGTATGGAAGCAATAGGGACAGTATAGACGCACGGCGTGGCATACAACGTAGTAGATGCGGGGCTTGATACAAACGCCGTAGCTGTGGGGCTTGGCACAAACGCGCAGTAGCCCCTGTTGGGCGAATACAAACGTTATTACATCGTCCCATCATTGAGGTCTTGCGCGACTGAAGTTCGCGCAGCATCCACGGCAGCAGCACCCAAACCTATTCCAGATATAGAATAGCCATCAACCACACAGGGTATGTGCTGCTACCTCCTCAACGTCACCTCCACTACCCTCACCCCGTGAAAAATGGCCTGCTGCTACTATGAGCAGCGACCGCACCCCCACACGGTGTCTTTTGAAAGACAGTGCTGCCGATGGCTGCGCACAAACAGAAATAGCTTTACGCAGTTTTCCTTGTTCCATGTGCTATTCCTGTGCTGTAGAATGATCGAAAAAACCCTCAAATCTTCGGTACATTCTATTTGTAATGAAGATTGTCATTTTCTTGAATTCCCCATAGAACATTATATTCATGCCACCTAATAGTAACAAAACTAATGCAGCGGAAGAGCAGTAGTGTAACGCAGCGCTGTCTCTTGTTCGGAAGCTGCTCTTAAGATAGTTTTCCCGTGCAGCGGCTGGCGTTTCCTACTTTTTTATTATTACTGCCTTTTGAAGCTGTCGAGGGCCTGAGAGCAGAATAAGAAGATACACTTATTCATGTACTAATTGATCAAACATAATATATATACTATCACCGTAAAAGAAGTGTGCTGACACAAGGAGACATATGTTCACCCCCCCTAATGTTTTTGTCTTAGGCAGTGGGGGGTTCATGTGGATATAATGTGGACGCTTTTTTCTTGATGCAACCTTCCGGTGCACCTTCATGCTGCCCGTTTGGATAGGTGAATGGAACCATAAAAAATGGCAGTGCAGAATGATTAGGAAGGTGCCCGTCGCTGCGTCTTACAAGGTAGCCGCTTGAGAGGTAGCTCCTTGTACTCCCTCATGACGACTAGGAGGTAGCTCAAGAAGTACCCTCTGCGAAAGCAATCTTCTGAGAAGCAAGACGTGGTGAATCTATATATTTTAATGTATTGCAGCATTATGCGTATCTTAATGATTCACTTCTAAATATTTCCACCTTAGTAACGATTTGAAATATCTGAGCTTATGCTTTGTTTTCATGATGTTCAGATGCGCCTCAAGTATCTGATATTTCAAGGTATTGTTGGCCTCTTTTACATAGCAGCAAATATATGTAGTAACGGCAGCTTTTGTCTGCATCAGTCTTAAGCAGCGCTAAAACTACTGAAACGGTTAAATTTTTTATTCCCTTAAAATCTTTGTGCTTTTGAAAGTTATTGACAGAGATGTGAGTGTAAATTTATCAAAATTCGCGTGAGCTGGTAAGAATTTTGCTTAATATAATACTACATTGAATGGACGCAGTACTGTGGCGGAATTAATAAGAGGATTTAAAATATATATTTTTAATCATATACTGTGATAAGTGAGATTCGGCTTACTCGTAATGTGAGCGGCTTTTTCAAGCTGCAATCATTTCATCCCCCAGAAGCAAGCCTGGCCTATTTCTTAATCCTGTAATGAAGCATCCAGTGAGTATAGTTGCTTCTTTCTTTTAAAGCAAGTTGCATCTCTAGCAGTAGAATGCCTACCTTGCGCTTCTTTATAGTTTACCCTAATTAAATTCTTAACATCTTTTTAGCCTTGATTAGCAATACCTAGGGTCATTAAAGTGATTCTCTGCTATGATGATCGCATACTGATTTTACTCTGAAGCTTGAAACGTCATTTAATGTACCCACTACGAATGTTTCTTAAAAATTTAACTGAAGAAAGTACAGCCTAACTAAAGTTTTCACAGCGTATAGTCTTTGCATATTTGGCTTATAGCCATCTTTTGCTGTGATTTCAAAAATATTTTAAACAGGACTAGATTTTATTTTTTGCTTTTTTTTCAGGAATTGATCTATATTCTCTACCTTTGAGTTTTTGCGAAGGCCATCTTTCATTTGCTATCATGGACAGTCTCAATGGCTCAAAAAGACATGAGGCTGTCTCATCCTCTGTATTATATTACAGTTCCTACTGTTAAATCATGCAGTACGCAAGGATAATATATTTTCAACTGCTTTCCGTCGCCTCTACTTTGTTGTCTTATGGATATAGTGCCAAAGCTATATTCTCAACCGCTTTCCACGGCCTCTCCTTTTGTTTATAATATATTGCCATAGCCCTACACAATTATCAAGCTGATGCACAACTCTCACGATACGATATTTTACCGATTTAATCTTTGAAACTTTGTTAAGCCCATTCCCCGTAATTAATTTTTTGGTTTCCCCGTTGAGTACTTTGGCAAGAAATTTTATGCTGGAGTTTTTCTTTGCCTTGTGTGTCCTGGTTTTACAGGACCATAAGAGCACTTTGAAGGGCAGAATAATTTTTTTGATTACATGCACGTACAGTCGCTGCAGATTCCAGTTCTACCTGTAAGTGTGCTCCGCTGCACCGGAATGTAAGCTGCTTATGTGCCTGCTTATCTTTATATAGTTGAAAAAAAGTATTCATTTAAAGGAGATATTTTTATCAAGAAAAATACCTCGTTTTTACACCATGTCTACCTTCTTCTGTCAATTAGAAGTGTTGCATCAGGATATACCATGGGATCTTGACTGCTGGGAACTAGTTCCGTTACTCTCAGAGTCGGGAGTGAATGAAGAGGCAGAGCAAAATGCTCGATCTGCTTTCAAAGAAGGCTGCGACAATTCTTATGCAGCAAATTTTTCATCCACTTCCCATGTAGCGAGCACCGCTGAAGATGTCGCGTCAGAAGCTCAAAGAAGCCCCAACTGGCGGCTAGAATCTTCTTTCTTGAGTGATAATGGCATCGATACTTGTAGCTTGAAGGCACAAATTTTAGATATAGAATCTATGGAAACTAGGCTTCTTTCCCATGTTATGAAACAATCCTGTGAGAACGCTGGCTGCTTAAGTGATCGCTTAATTCACCGATTCCCTTGGCTGGAGCATAGTTTAAAATCGAAAAAGTCATGTTATGATTGGTCCATCTCTAGCTTAGTGATAGTCTCTGCGAATGGAGAGAAAGTCAAGCGGCTGTTTAGATTCCCAGTTGGCTGCAGCACCGCGGAAAACTTCAATAAGCAGCTGAATTACACTGTCTACTTTATTAAAGAACTTCGGGAATTTTTTTTGAAGATGCGACAGATGGTATCAGGGGCGCAGGAAATCCGTAGGAATTGTCAAACTGCTTTATCCGAAGCTAAGCAGGCCTCCCAGTCTAGCAAATCTTTCCTTTTGTTTAATCCCTTGAACTTTCAACGTGAGTGGTATGAAGCATTGTCACCTGAAGCAAAGGACTTGTTAAGGGTTGGAATAGATTTTGATGAGCAGAGCATGCTTGAAGAAGCAATCGCTTACGTTCCGCTGACAATCTGCGACGTTTTCACCAAAATTCCTTTTTTGAAGGAAATCAACTTCGACCAACACCGAACTTGGAAGGATGTTTGCAGCCTTCGTACTTACTATAAAAGCCGCGTCAAGTCTTTACAAAAGATTGATGCCACAAATTCGTCCATGAAAGAGGGTTTCTCTAGCAATAACGCTGAGACGCGCTATGAGACCATGAGTTCCAAGACCCCAGAAAAGAATTGTGACTCTGCTGAGGGTGCTTGTGTTAGTGAAAAACCGGGAATTTTGCCCCGCTCAAGCCCACCGGGTGAGCATTCTCCAGAGCAGGCGTTTCAGGTGAATTCTTCGCCGACTAGCCCCTCTGCATCGTGTGACACCCAGCAGGAAGCAGATGCTTCTTTGCGACAACCGACAACTTCTACCATTTTGAAAGGCAGGAGCTCTACTTCAAGGGCTAGTCCTGTTACTGGAAGCACCGATTCCTCATTCACTGGGGCAGCTCTGACTGCTCCCACTAGCAATTTGCATTCTGCAGGTGTGTGTGTTGGCCCAGCTGGAAAAGAGAAAGTAAAGACTCGAGTGATGCCGTCTTCGTTATCACCTTTAAGCATCCCTTCTGCAGGCTCACTTTTGGGTAAAGCTAAATGGTTCCCGGATACGATGAAGTTATTTTCCCTGCAGGCAGGGCAATATAAAAGTTCAAAATCAAGGGGTACTTGTGAAGATGCTACTTTTTATGATACTGATAACGGGGTTTTTGGGGTATTTGATGGTGTAGGTTCTTGGGTATTAGAAGGTATAGATGCTTCTCATTTTTCTATTGGATTAGCGGAGGAATGCAAGGGACTCTATCCCGTATTAGACGCGGTACACACGGAGTTTTCCAGACTAAATCCTACGAAAAGGGCCCGGATACTGCTTGATGAGGCCCATAAAAAGCTTATTAAAGAAAGGCCTCTTGCATGGGGCAGCTCTACGGCAGTAATAGGAGTATTTGATGAATACTTGGGAACTCTTGGCGTGGCATGCCTTGGTGACTCCGTCTTATTGCTTTTACGGCGGGGAACTATGCCCTCTGATTTACATTCTGAAGACGCTAAATGCCCAAAGGCTTCATTCCAAACTCTCTTAGGTACTGGTGCTAAGATTCCGAGGAAGATAAGGAAGATTTTATGGAAGACAATCGAGCAAAAATGGGAGAACGGTGCCCCTTACCAACTGGCAAACCTTCCAGCAATGGAGAAATGGGAGAGCCTGAAAAAGCTAGGTTACACCCGACTGGTTGATACTCTGAAACGAGTTGATGCCGGAGGAGACTCGTCAAGCGATGCGTTTTCTCCTCAGTATCCTTTATTATGTCAGCCTGGAGATCTAATTATAGCTTTTAGTGATGGTGTTAGCGACAACCTGTTCGACAGAGAGATCGAGAGTTATTGTTCTCTTGCCATAAGCCCTGAGGAAGCGAATGAGCTGGGTAATTCATCTCTCGCTACTTCTGCCAGTGATATTGCCATGGTTATATGTAAAATAGCGAAAAGACGAAGCTGGGATAAGGTATTAGTTGGCTGGGGTACTTCGGGATGCATTGTAATAATGGAAATTGTTTTGCATATATTAATGGAAAGCGGCAACTCTATGCTTTTTTTTTAAATTGCTGCAGTTTTTTCAGCGTAGGATAAACAACTTTTGAACTTGAAGAAAGTTAAGAGGCTTTTGTGTGTGTGCGTGTAAAAAAGGCCGTGGAAAGTGAAAATAACAGCTCCTTGCATCGTTCATAATACAAAAAAATATGAATCTTACAAAATCTAGTTTTAATAGTCATTCTAGCTGTGGTGCTATCTTCAGTAAAAGACCGTAGCCAATAGCTTCAATACGATGACTATGTCACTCATGTAAAATGTGTAACGCCGGGAGTCGAAATTTGGCTTCTTCTGCTGAAAAAGATTCTTAAAACTATCCAGACAAACTTTTTTTTTCTTGATGTATTCTTTTTATTTGGACTGCTTCTTTAGTGCCCCCAAAACCCTTTTCAAGATTTGAATTTTTTTGGTAGATCATTTTGAGCTACATTTATTTGGAGTTTTGACGTTTTCTAGCTATTACGCACAAAGGTTCGCAGGGTTTGCCATGATTCCAATTTGGAGTGCATTCTTGTTTTTTTCCTGGCCGCATTGCCGTTTCGCTATTGGTAGCCCTGTAACTTATCGCTTACGATGAATTTAATTACTTTGAAGAGCATTTTTTGATTTGTTGTGTTTTTTTCCAGGTCTTTCAAGAGGCTTTTGTTCCGCTGCACCAAGATGATAAGTCCCAGAAATCGCTGGAGTTTTCTGCGCGTAAGTCACTGAAGGGTTATAAGACAGATGATATTTCGTGTGTAGCCTGCTGGGTTGTTGCGGAGACAAAGGACTCTATTGATAGACTTTTGAATACACAATCGCAGTTTTTAAAATCCGCGAAGGCACAGGACGTAGCTGTCCCGTGCGCCCGAAGCTTCACTCCCTGCAAAAGAAGGGTGAGGGATTCCTCACCAACACCACTGCAAATTTCTCCGGAGAAAAAGAGATGTAGAGATAACATCTCTAGCCTGATTCCGCATTCTCAGATGATAAGAAATTCAACGTCTCCCTCTTGGGATTCTATGAACACCACCGAAAAGCTAGCCACACTTGCCGCCGAAGGTCTCGCGTCCCCACGGCAGTCCACGCCATCCAGTCACATCGACTATATTGCTAGTACCCCGATTAGAAGCGGTGGCAGATACGCGGAGGAGACTCCCCGTAAAAGAGCTAGAATCTCGTCGGTAGTAACGGGTGCTAAGTTGAAGTCCCCCCAACTTTGTTTGCCCGAAGTACGAACTCCAAAAGCGCAAGTTGAATGCGACTCACCTGCTAACACTCCGTTAAAATCGCCTTCATCACAACGGGCCTCCCCAGTGTCTTTTGCTTCGGAGACACGCGTATCGACCCCAACACCGGGGAGGTTGAGGAATAAACCACTAGACACACACATAATGCGCACCCCTAGCTCTGACAGTAAGAACCTTAGATCGTCTCCAAGACTACTTGCAGCGGCGCAGAGTAGTACTAATGAGCATTATGGCTTATCGTATAAAGGTATTGATGAAATCGTTGATCGTTCAGCAACCAGCATCAGCGAGGTCTCTCGGCTAAATCTCAATCAAAATCAAGAAAGTGGTCAAGGAGCTAAAGTTTCTTCCTGCAGTATAAACCTGGCACTTCCCCGCACTCCTTCAACGGGAACACGACGTAAAATTGATTCCGATGTCCTTTCCAGCCCTGCAGTCGAAACCGGTAACTCCCGCCCTCAGAAAGATTCCACTTCCTCACCTGTTCTGACCCCGTTACGGCACTCTAGCAGAATACTTGCAAAGATTCATACCCCGGTGAAAGGCGATGCTCCTGCAACAGCAGGCGGGGTAATATCAGCCCCTGGTGACAAAAATGACACTCTGAGGTATCCCGTGTCCCCTCGAAGTCAGCAGGGTGCTCCGTGCACTCCATTTAAAGCTGGCTCAAAGTCACCCAGTGATATCACTGCCGAAATGGGCTCGCCATACAACGGTGGTATGACACCAAGGAAAGTGTCTAGGCAGTTAAGAAGGGTGAAAAGAAAGATGGTAGCGTAGAAAATTTGGTGGATATGTACCCAAGTATATTTTTTTAACGAGGGCACCAAAGTTGCGCTATCGCGAGGAGCTCTAATGTGTATAAGCCAGAGCTTTCATGAATATCATGTAATAGACATATTAGAGAGTACTTTTAATAGGGATTGTGACTGAAAAATAATAGCGCAGGCGATTACCAGTCCTTCCTAATGTGCCGATTAAACTTACGCACTGTATAATCAATTAAATTGATGCTGATTCGTTTCTAAAACCTGCTGAGCTTGCCTAAGTGAAGGCCTGTCTTATTAGCGAGGCGCTTTGTGGTTTCTTGTGGAAGTGTGCATAACCCACATGGCGGTTCTGAAAGAATGCCAGTTTGTTTGGCATAAGTGTAAGGTATTGGCTAGAACGAAGACTAGCTTTAGCATCATGGCGTTAAGCGCTATATTTTGCTGAGGAACAGCTTGAAGTTTTGTCGGGACACAGCCTGCGTATAACCAGTGTTCAGTTCTTTAGCATAAAGACAAGGATCATTAGATGTTTAAGTATGCTTTATATATTTAAAATGCCTTTTGATACGCATAGGAGTGCTCGTTTTGCTCTCTAGCTATCAAAACACGGTAGAATATTAGCATTTCGACCCAGCGGGAGGAAAAGTATCACAAAACCAAATGCATTCAACTGAGAACCATAAATTGTAGCAACGCCTCAGATACCCATGTAGGCCAATCATTGCATTTTTTTGTCAATTTTTAGTTAATTTTGCCCACTAAATCATAAGGGTGCCCATTCTCTAAGGCTGAGGTAGAAGAACCCATGAGCTGACCTGCGCCGTTATAGGCCTACTGATTTGACTTGTTCATATTCGAACATCTATCCAGCCTTCAGCGTGGACGCTTCGCCGAAAGTCTAGAAGGCGCTGGTGTCGACTTGCTTTGGCGGGAGAGAAGTCAAGCGCTATACTTAGTATCATTCCCTATAAGTTAAGGAAATACACCCTGTTTCTTGATAGTTCATGCTGTGGTGGGCAGTTTCCTGCACTGCCAGAAAGCCTGACATCTCCACAATTCTCTCGTTAAGGGCAGGATACGCTACGGTGAACGGTACGGGTGCACCGCTAAGGTAGTCATGACCTGAGGACCTGATACAATACGTGTTCTGGTCACATGTATAAATCTAGCAATAAAGAAGTAAGCAACGTAGCCCCAGCGCATGCCTCTACATAGTGAATATCGCTAATCCGATGGACCTCTCTGAAACTGGCACTTTCATGTGTAGCTCTTAGACTAAACGCCCATTATTTCCCTTAGTTACCGTCACTCAGGTGCCTTCGTTGCCTGCACGGATTTGGACTGGTACAAGGCAATGGTGCCCTTACGGCCACCGAGCACGAATCAGTATTTGGTACTGCTATATCTTTTACGAAATCTCTGCACTTCAGCCCAGTATCCCATTTACAACAAAGAGCGAAAAGCCATTGATTACCCTCGGAAACGGTAACTCTTTCGGTTTTCAGTGAACAGAGCTGAAAAATCACTGCAACAAACGAAAGTGATCCGTAAACCAAGCATGCTCACGAGTCACTTTACAAAATTGGATTCAGGATTAAGAAACGTAAAGGGAGTACCCAGAGGCAGCTGCATCGTTTAGTTGCTTTTGAGTGAGTTCCTGCCGCGTAAAAAACAGGAATAGTAGATCAGCGAGTTTAGGCTGGTAAGAGGCTTTAAATTGACATTGAGAACTCTGAGGACTATTTTCAACCCAGATGAGCTGGACTTTCTGAAGCGTCTGATGCTACGTCATTCGTAAAGCAGCGGGAGCTCGGTGGAGCCCCATCAGCATAGTTAATGCCTACAGTCACAGATTCCATCTGGCGGCCTCAAGTCACGCTATTCCCGCCTCAAAACCATTTATAGGACCCCCTAATATATTACAACTTGAGGTTTCATCATAGAACACCAAATAGAATCAACTTAGCAACCCTAGCTTTTAATTCAGACAACACCAGCTGCTCGAGGATATTTTAAACTTCGATCCGGTATGCACACGCTAATAACCTTACTCCAAGATATTTTCCCACAAAGCAGGAATGAAGCCAATGAGCCCGTTATAATCTAATTGTTTTCGTATTCTACTAAGCTGGATGCTAACTTCAGGTATAGTACATTTAGTGTTTTCTTGTTTTAACAGAGAATAAGTTCCGGTGCCACAAGAAAGTTTACTATGATCTTCAAGCTCGGCTTATTAAAGTACAACCAACACGCTAACATAATCCTTGCATAGTATAGATTTCACGTAGTCCGCTAAGGTTACTGCAGCGATAATTTATATAGGAAAATCACCAGTAACTATGGATGGATTGTCATGCCAATTTGTCAATCACCATCAATCTAAAATGTACCATCACACTTTTAACTTAGACAAACTTCCTCCATCGAAAACAATCCGCAGATTCAGGGGTGCACTCTTAAGAGCGCTTTCGAGAAACTATTACTCCCGCCAAACAAAAAGCACTTGGGAACGATGATAAACATGAAACAGACCAACAACTGCAAGCTTATCTCCATTTCATAGCCGTGTTAACGACATTTCTCCAAAGCATAAGGAAATTATGAACGAATCATGTTAATTACCTTACATCATAAAGCAAAAAATAAATCATAAAAAAAAACTCTGGCTAGAGCCAAAGTTCAGACTTTAGTATAAAAATAAGGCCAATCCACTTGGAAATAAAAAAAACCGCCAACCAAATAGCATAATTAGCTGCGGAGACAATGTATTCAAAAGGACACTGAAATTAAAGTTGGGGAACCCTTTCGATACAACCTTAGTTCCTAAATGCGTGAAAATTCTCAAATCACACACGCAGCAGGCAAAAAAAAATTAATATGATCTTCAATTTTTCGTACACATCCTATATAAAAACTCATGATACATCGGTAGAAAAATATAAAAATATATTCAGAGTGCGCTAAATTCATTCTATAATGTTCAAACATCCCATTAAGGGGAAATTCCAAGGAAATTAATACCTGAAAAATCTGATGAATCGTCGGAGGATTCTAACAAAGTTAGGCAAGCCTCCCTAGCTTTATGAAAACTAAATATTCGCAAAAATCCACGATATTATATCAGAGGCAGTGTATCAGAGCTTCAAACTCATCCTCTTAATAACAAAAATTACGAAATAACAACGGGAAAATAGTTACTATTCTCAAAATTGAATCCAAGCATCGAACAATGCCATTCCAATAAGAGCGCAGACTGATTGCAATCACAGTTGATGCCTCTAAACGGTCCCACCTAGATGGCATTGTTTTCTGTACCCAAAAATTGATTCCAAGTATCAAAATCAAAACATGCATCTTCAGAATAGAACGGGTTAGTATCTGAAAATTTGAAGACCTTATCAACAGGTCTATCGTTAAGAAAGTCCACGTCAATCTTCATACTGGGCTAAAATTCAGCAATTGAACAAAGTCATTATTTACTAACTGCTGCTTTGCCCTGGTTAACCGTAGCGTCAATTCGTCGCTGAAAAAAAATTGACAACACTGTGATAATGAAAATCTACGGAAATTTAGCCCCTGGAATCCGTAAAAAAATCACTGCCATCAAAGTATGCACCTTCAACAAACATATCATCGAATATAGACAACCAAAAAATCATAGAGAAATCACTTGATTTGGTATACGCTCCTGACATGAAACATATCATCATGCCAAGTATTTGTAAATCAAGATAAAACAAACATGGAAACTTCAAAAAAAATCAAGGAGACATGGCATCAAGATAAAACTACCAGAAATATCGCGATCCTTCACAATCTTGTTCGACGATTTTCTTTACCAATAATTTTAGCAGTCAAATTCATCATACACTATACTAATACCATATCAATAATGAGCAAGATCCTCAAGAAACCGACAATTAAATTGCCTCATCGTACAAGTTGAGCTAAAGAAGAAAATCCACACACATCAAAGAATACTCACACAAGCAGGCAAGCAAATGAATTTATTAATAGCAAAAAATCTAAAAAATTCCAAAATAATCTTACAAAATACTACTATACCTTTAACTCATTTTCATCCAGAAGATAGTAGTGCCTTAGAGGTTCTAATGTAGTAGAATCCAGCTCGTAAACCAAAGGAGCCCCTGTGGGTACGTTCAAATCGATAACTGCTTCATCACTCATTTTGTCCAGGTATTTTATCAGAGCGCGAAGACTATTGCCATGTGCTGCAAGTAGGGAATAACAAGTTCTTACGGTTTAAAATCAGAAGGCATGAAAGTCGTGTGCATGGCATTTTTAGTCTGCAAAAATATCAAATAAAACCGGAAGATGGCTAAGAAGCAGCAGATATACCAAATTGTTGATATCTTTGAGATGAGATGCCTTCTAGATTACTTATATTTGTTAAGACATAAAATTAAGGAAAATACCAATGTCTGTTTTCCCATATAAGCCAAATATATAAAACAAGTGTTTGTGTGAAATTCTGAGTGTGTGTATATGAAACCCCATATGTGTGAAAATCAATATCCATATGTACGAGACTCTGTGTGCGCGTGAAATTCGGTGTGTGCGAAACTCAATATTTGTGTGTATGTTACTCTGTGTGTGTGTGTGAAACTCTGTTAGTTGGCAATATAGGCTCCCTCGCTACCCTAAACCTCCAGTCCCAATAGTTAATTTATCACTTTTTTAATAAAGCAAGATATCTACGTTTCATCGTATGTCTGTAGCAAATAATTTTACACGCAGTCCATACTATGCTAAGCCACAATATTAGAGGAAAGCTGCATCAAATTAAACTACACACAGCCATTCCCAGCATATTTAACGCATACACATCGAAAAAAACGTACAAAGAAGAAAATCAGCGATTTCTGTAACCACAAAACTTCAATCCAAATTGCATACCATCCTTGTAACACACCTGATATCAACACCTTCTTTCCAGCGAGTAGATTGGGAAATATCTCATCAAACCAGTATGGCAGAACTGCAAATTCAACGATATAGCTTTCAGCATATCAAGTTATAGCAATACCACCCAACAATCCTTCCACTCCCCCACTCCCTCCCCAAAAATCTAAAATTCAACAACTTCAATTTATTATATATATAACTTCTAATATTTGGAATACTAAAATCTTCAAAAAATGCGCTTGATAGTATAATTGACGTCATAAAATCTTTTAAAATTTGCAATGTATATTAGCTCCCCTAAAGTTATAAAACGATACTTTGGATTCTTCAGAGATCTTGGTGATAAAATGCTTTCATCCCTCGTCATATCGTGAGGACGAGGTCTAAAGTAGCAAATATTATAATACATCATTCGAATCCATAAAACTTCATTTCTTCAGAACTGGGTGTAAAAAACTGCGACTTTTTGAAGAATTATGCAGAAAACCACGTAAAACAGAAACTAGATAAAAACTCACAACCAACGCTGAGAAGTAAAAACACGAGCCCTTTACCTCCTTCACACATCCATTTTTGAGATATCAAAAAAGGCTATAAAAAGCGAAACGCACGAATACCTTTCAAATAAAAAAAAGTCGCCTATAAAGAGTAAAACAATCACCGTCTTCAATACATACTTGATGTCACTCTGCTATATAGCCCCAATGGACCAAAAAAGAATCGCAATAAAAAACGCGAAATCTCAATATTTCATATGAAACAGTTTATAGACAGAAGAATACCATAAAGAGAGCTAGCTATGAAGCAGGCACGAATCGTCTACAAAAGGATTTTTTTCAAAGCTGATAAAACCAACCAGGGACCAAATTATGTGTTTCAAAATAATCAGACTTAAAAAGAAATTTCAAACATATTCTTGTCACGAGACGTTAATCAAGCAGGTTCAGGAGTCAAAAAATTGCACTCACTGCTAGGTTTTTTATAGCAAAAAACCCTCTAGCTTTCCACACAAACACTCGATTTCATACCAGTAACCACCTCAGGAAAAATAAGCGAAGATTATACATCAGAGGTATTACTAACATCAATCAAGTCTCATACGCTATCACACTATTACAACACCCTACAATTAACCGTATAGTACCCCCAGTGAAGAAACTAAAAACCTGGTAATGAGAAGCACGAAACTAAGAAGCTTAAAAAGAGTAGCCAAACGATTCAAAATTCCAACAATAACACAGTGCTCATTACTGGGGAGTTTTTTAAATATATATATACAAGTCTCTATATATACCTCGTTCTACAGTATCTTTGAGACATTCTGTAAGGGGGCAGCAGTCCTTTGGAATACCCTTATAAGCAACCTCATTGCCTGACCATCTTTCATCATCTTGGGACAGTGCCGGTGGCGGAATATCATAACTTCTGCGCCATATTTTCACCTGATCCTCCCCATGTTTAACGGCAGTCTCAGCCTTATTCAATCCCTGCAACGCTCCATAATGTCTTTCGTTGAGCCTAAAGCACGAAAACACTAGAATTAATGATAAAATATCTCAAGCTATTCAACACCAAGAAATTAACACAAAAACTAAATTTATTTACAAAATAAATAGAATATCGCAAGGCAAATGTGAGTAAAAATTCCCAGTACAACAGGGCTAAAAACCAGTTCACGTTTCAAAACCTGCCCACATAAGAAGCAAGCTGCATTGCCTTCTGGAAGGCCGAAACTTTGCTTTTTTTTGGTCATAACTAGCGCGCAATACACAAAAAATCTAAGCGTGTTACAAGATTTACAATTCAAGCCAGCAAGCTGTTGAAGAAATTCATTTGGTGAATTACACTCTTATAAAAGCACGAGAAGAAGGCATATACAACTAGGGCTACCACATATGACCAGCACTGCAGCTCTACTGTTTCACCCAAAAAATTTTGAAAAATGCATAAAATACAGATGGAGAGCTTATAGCAACGTGAAACACCACGGAAACATTTTTTATCTCAGCTCCAAATGTCAATAAACCGCATTAAAAATGTCTTTCAAAGCCGCCAACCTCCAAGTTTTTTTCATTGGAAGATAGAGCTGATCAAGTTCTCTCAATACGCTCACTGTTGTCTCCAACGCCCGATTTAACATGGAGGTGTAGACTACATCGAAAGAATAACCCGCATTTTTCAATGCCTCCCCAGCCATCCTGAAAATAAAACACATAGATAAAATTTTAAGCTAATACGCAATGATATAATCCGCAAGAAAAACAATTTGATCTAAATATGAATAACTCTCAAGTATTCCTAACTTAAAAGAACTTACACGGCTTCATTTTTTCCGGTCTCACTCAGGGGCACATTGGCCCAGCCAGTGAATCTATTTTCCTTATTCCAGGTGCTTTCACCTGTGCAGTAAACATTCATAAACTCTGTCCAGCCAGAAATCGTAGTAAAGCATACCTAATAAAAATATACAGTTCTCGTGTATCATCCTGAGAATTTTTACTTCTTGTTGAGGCTATGCCACGATAGAAAAAATTGGAGCACAAAAAAAGATGCCGCATTCCGAGAATGCCTCATTATACAACACCAATTAAAGTAACAATGTATTGCAGTCAAAAAAAACAAAGCATCAAAAACAAGCATTACCGCGGCCAGAGCAAGTAAAAAAAGCCCACGATATTAGCGACTACACGGGAGCCTCAGGAAAAAAATGATATTCTACAGATACAAGCGCACAGTTGATATATAATCTAAAAATAAATTGAGGCTAATAGCATAATAAAACAACTCTTAGTTCACCACCCCTTTGCCTCACCATGGCGCAACAAAACCAACTTTGTCACCATTTTATCAACCTCGCCAGAAGACAATCCAGAAGCCCTCGGGATAACCTCGATATTCGAATGGTGTCTCTTACGTAACCCAGAAAAATCCGCTCTATTTTTATTGCCTAGAAGATGTAAAAGCCCAGGAGGGCTCGAGTATTTTACGTTCTGCCGACCTGAAAATCTACCAGCACCAAGAGTAAAGCCAGGAAGACCCAGCACTCTAGTTTTGCCGGTAGTAAATGCCGCCACTTGATGCAAAGACAACAGCGTCACAACCAAACAGCTTGCAGCAAAGTACAACAGCAAACTACGCAAAAACCGCATGCCTTACAGCATTGAGAAGGGCGCCTGAATATACGCCGTCCACCGAGTTTATTGCCGCACAACCGTGGGCAAGTACTTCAATACGGATTCCTCAGAATCAGTTACGAATCCACCAAAATCACTGAAATTGTTTCAGACACCAAAGCGGTTCTTCTGTACTCAATGTCGCGATGCTGGAATGTTCGTATCACCGTTTGAGAAAAGCTGACTTAAGGGCAAAGCAGGTCACAGGTGGCGCACTTCGGGCTGTTCCCACAGAATACCACGCCGCGTGCGCAGTCCTGGGGAAATGCCGTAGCGCATACCTGTAAGAACGCTTTGAGAGGGCCTGCTCCGCTGTGTCGAGGTTACCGATTTAACGGCTATCGTAGGATGGTTGAGAGGGGCTCCGCTCCGTTGTGTGGAGTTTCCGAGTTAAAACCTACGGTACCAAGGGTGATGCAAATCTGAAGTATCCACGTTTACGGTGACGCGTCGCTGCAGGTGAACAGTATTCGAGTGTGTAAGGCAGTGGAACAGAGGGATGATGGGAGGGCGCCGCATAGGAAGGCAACTCGCTCCTATTGCGTTTGGCGACGAGATTGGTAAAGAAACTTGAGTCAACGCTCAGGCGCGCCCGGCAGGCAGCGATCGGCTGGTGGCATGCTTTAGCGTAGAATTGCCGTGACAAAATTCCCGTGTAGACACAAGAGAAGGACCTGTAGCTGCCGCGCTTGCAACTCAAGTGAATCTACGTGATGGGTGTGCATCCGCTGTCGTATATACGGCAGACGGCTGTACCAAACACAGAGTAGACAAACTTCAATGAGGGGATACGCTGTTGTCAAGCCAGTTTATAAGCAGTTATATCCTCAAGAGATTAGCTTTTCCAAAGGTACTCTCCATTATTAAGGAAAAGGGAGGTATGCACGAGTTTTATGATTTGATTTACAAACTAAATTTATTTATTTGCACCATTATCGTCTTGGACTACTGTTAAATCATAAAAGCTGCGGACATATCAGATTATACGTGGCGCTGCCGCCTCCTGTATTTGCACTGCACAGGTCGGATTATCGAAAAGATGCCAGGCAAGCAATATTTTGTGGAAAATCAGTCTAAAAGGAAGCAGTAAAATAAGCCTAGGCTACCGTATTTTTAATCCTCTGAAAAGGGTTACGAGCTGCTTGTAATACTTAGTGCTACTTTCGTGGTTGCAGCATTACGCATTATATTATATGTACGGTATTAACATTAAAATAAGAGATACTTAAAAGGGAAGGAATTATGTAAAGGGGCGTCATTGCTCTGCTCCGGCGTGTATATCTCTGAAATCTATCAGCATGTGCTCAGATTCGTTGAACAAACGCTTGAAACATCAATTTTCAAGCAATAACACTGGCGGCTGCGTGTAAGAAATCTGCTTCATAGCTGATTAGAATCAAATTTATTTCTGCAATATTTTATCGTGTATTGAGCTAGTTTATAGCTTCATTTCTCTGGACTTATAGTGTATTCACTTAATCCTTGGAAAGGAAGGAACCAAATTGCCTTCTACGGTGACCTACTGGTGACGCTGCTTAACTTATGCCATCCAATGAGTTCTTACGTTAGTTAATCGACGTATTTCTGCCAATATCCGAGGTTACGGAGTTGAAATATTCCAGGGAAGTTATATTGCACAGAGTACACAGTGCTTATGATAGTACCTCAAAAGTACATTAAAGTTCGATGGTAAACTTTTGATCCAGCTATTCAGTAGTTTTAGCACGGGTACGCAAGCTCTACCTTCTTTTTAGATGACGTCTATTTGAATCGGAAATTTACGCCCCATAATCAATTTATGACGCTGAGATGATCATAGTTGGTATGCTAAAAGGTATTCTCCAGATTCTAGACAGTTTAGTTTATCGTGTGTTCAAAATTACCAGCACCACTATACTATGGGAGGTACGTTGACAGCAACGCAGGATGCGAGGAAGTCCCTAGTCTTCTTCACATCACAGGGAGATATCCACGCTCCAACACTTTTTGGCTGAATTATTAATCTTCCGTTGACAGGTATACGGGATTTAAAAAGCCTTTCCAATGAGACTTTAAAAACCTTTCCAATTCAAATCGAGATGCAGATTTGTAAATCGCTAGCACGTTACCTTTTTGAAATATCTATGGCTAGTCTATTTAGCCTGCCATAAAGAATTTACATGAACAATAACCCTGGCAGCCCAATTCATACTCTTTTCCACTCTCTTCGAGTAGGTGGATTTACTGCTGTAAATCCGTACAACAAATATTGCCTTCCGCTGTTTAAACAAAAGATGATGCTATATTCGTGAACTTAGAAGGAAGAGCTCAGCATGCAAGAATCGCAAAACTCATGCCGCAATGAACCATACTACGTCTAATTCTCCTTTCGCTTTGCTGACTGGTACGTTATTTTTTGGCGATGGCTGTTATCACACATTAGTCTACAGGTGAAATGTACATCTCAGCAGAACCAAAAGTTTATGTCGAGGTTGTAGGACAAAGCGCCACTCTGCTTCCATCCGGAGATACATAGGCCTTTCTGTTTAAACTTTTAGATTAGAAGCTATATGGTTTTGCTCAGTTCTCATCGAGATAAGAGGACCAAACTGTTTACGCTTTTAGCATTTGCCCTTAAACTACGAGAGGCTTAGATGTATTATACTTTAAGAGTGGATATTGATAGAACTCCAAGTCCAATAAGATTTTGCCACTAAAATTACTAGTCGAGCGCTGTGGTGTATTTGAGGACTTCATTTTTGTTATTTCTGCAGTGTTAACTTGAAAAGGCAGATGCTGCACAAAAAAACGAACCTAGTGTGGCGGGTTATCCTAAACATTATTTCTACTTTTACATAATTGGAATAAGGATTAATCACCTAAGAAACTGAGAAAACTGCACATTTTGCATCCAACTTTGCTTCTATGCAAATAAGAGGCAGTTTGAGCAGATTTTTATATGCGTTCCATGAACTCCGTGGTGATTCTCCTCTCTACAAGAAGCCATAAAATTATGCATGGCAGCTTACTCTGTGCTGCACAACTTTCCCGACTTAGCGCTGATTTCTGCAAGAAATGCGCGCGTGGCTTTCAAGTAAGCCTAGATTCCACCAGAGCCTACATGCGTGTAAAAGCACATTGTCACATATGAATAGTATTGCCGCAAGCTCAGTGTGCACAGCCTTGATTTTAAGGTATTTGCACTTTATTTGCTGTACCGTGGCGCTAATTGCATCTTTAGAATTATTTACTAGTTAAAAATAATAATTGCAACCCTAAAGTGAATGATATGCTTGTAGCTACCAAAAAAGTCTCCGAGATAATTCATTAATTTTTTAATTAATTTTTTCTTTATTATAATTATTCAACTATATTCGTTTATCGAAAAAAAATTTTTAAGTTTCCACAAGTAACGCGGTCGTTCAAAATAATTTTAAAAGGTATAAAATAAAATCTCCGAGCGGTAGACAGCAGTGTGAAGGCTATTTTTGATCTAATGACCCCAATATTTTTTTTGCTATATACACCTCCATAAAAAACTCCCGCAAAGGCCTCATCACCGCTTATAAGAGTTGCATTCTCCAGGTTGCAAGCACTAAAAGCTTTCCGTGCGCGTAGATTGCCTTTTTCAAAGAAAGCATTAGTCCTTTCATAAACACAGAGATCCGCTAAGTTCTGCATTTGATCACTATTTTGAAGTATTAGGTAATCTGCTTCTCTCCCGTGTTAAGGAATCTACCATCTTCTTGTATTGACAAACCCACCACCTTCTAATAATAACAAATTCACCACCTTCTAATATTAACAAATCCACCACCTTCTCCTGTTAACAAATCCTCCGTCTTTATCTATTGGTTAGCGGCGTTTCGTTAGATTTTATCTTCAAGCCGTGCGTCTCCCTCTTCGTAATTAGTTTCTACCTCATCATGGCCTATTTTTGCCAAAAAATTTTGTATATTCACAGCTATTGTGATGCTCAATTATACATATATTATACTCATCTACGGTATTGTTTTTATTACCTCCACCTCTATCTTAATTTCATCATTATGAGCATTCTTTGCTAGCAAATCCATGATTCACATAATAAAAGGGCACTTGCTTCTACACCATAAAAACTAACACACTGCAAGAAGAAGATAAAAGAGAGACCGCTAAATTTTCCATCTTCACCGCGTTTGCGCCGCAGCTAAAAAAGTGAAGCTCCTTTTGTTATCCTCTACAAAACAGCAAGAGCTGATTGGAATAGGATGAAAGGGATGTCAAGTGAGACTTTATTCATTGTGTGTTAATTCGCTGTTTGATAGCAGTTTATAGAGTCTTTTCAGAGAGCTTCATTTCAGGAAGTTAACGAAGGAAAATGGTGATGACTAGAAGCTGGAACATAGCTAAAAACTGAGTCTACTGAAGAAGCCTGCGGTTAAATCAGCAAAGGTGTATGTGTTGCGTTGTTGCTATTCTAGCAGCACCTCATAGAGCGCCCAAAAAGCCACAAACACGCACACTTCTCATGTCTGCTGTGAGATAGAGGAATGCATAGTATTTAGCGAGCAGCTCAGACTCGAGTTTCCAGAAGGTTTTTCTTTACTCTTTTAATTAGAGTGATGTATAAGGATCTTCAGGATTCATTTTGGAGTTTTGATCAACTTATACTTAATTTTCTGACTTAATAATCTTCAATCTGAGGTTAACAGCTGCAGTTTGTTTGGACATTGATTTCCCTAGCTTTTACAGCAGAAAGTGGGTGAAAGTTTGGAAAAAAACACTACTTTATATGAAAAGAAGATAATGGAGCGTTTTTCTTCAGCTATTGCCTTGTTGTGTGTGAAGCTTCCTTCTCCAGCCATCGTCTTACGTGAAGCTTCCTTCTCCAGCCATCGTCTTGTGCGTGTAAAGTTCCCTTCTCCATCCATCATCTTACATGATTTCCAAGATTTTTTCATTAAATACTTCTTGGGATTATATTTCTGGTTATCCATATTACGCGCTCTATTTTTGTTGAGAATAGCTTTCAAGACTAGTATCTTCATGCTGATATTATAGCAGAGCATTGTGAAGATTCTCTCACTCCGACATTTCTCCCCATTTTTTGTCATTGCTGAGCTCTATTGAGTGCTAGTCTTATTTTTCTCTATAAAGCTAGATTGCACAGTAGATTTAGTAGCTTTAAACCCTCTTCTTTCTCAAAAAATGCTGTATAAACTGAATCAAGCTTTGAGAACAAATAGTGGCATAAGAGCTCATCTTCTGATGGATAAAGGAATGAAGCTTAATGTATATCAGAATTGTAATAAAATTCAATTTTTTACATCAAAAACGAGCAAAAACACTCGTAAAATCATTTTTTATATCCTCTCTATATTTATAATGCTTTTTTTTTCTACCTTTTCGTCAAATTCGCCCAAATTTTCATCTTCGCCCAAACTTTCGTCTTCTTCATTGCTCTTATCCTCTATTTCCTGCTATCTCATGCTTATTTGTAGATAGCTTCCGAAGAGAAATGCTCTTACAGCTTAGACATCACATCGATGCTATCATCACCCTGAAAAGACACAGATATACATCCTTTAGAACCTCCCTATGAAGATCTATTTTTGCGTGTTGCTTCTCTTCAGCAGTTTCACAGGAACTCTTCCGACCAATCTGATGCAGATCAAGCATCATATGGATGATAGTTTATTCTCCAGAATTCATCCGTCGCTATACTCTATGGTATTGAGTGGTTCTAGATTCAACCTCCGTGGGCAAGCAGCTGTGATGATATGATGCAGCGATGCCTGTCAGCTATCTCACTATATATTTTAGGGTTTTATCTGTTTACGAAGGAGTAGCTTAGGCCAGAGGCAGAAGCTCTACACAAGAGCAGATGGTAAGCAGTAATTTACTCGGAGTAGACTGCTTGTTTGGATGGTGAAGATGAAACTTAGAGCCTCTTGCTGCTGTTTAAGCTTGTTGTTTTGTGTGTTTCTGCTTGATATCGTCTTAAGGGGTAGCAAACACTTTGTAATCTTGTGTATGTGTGTGTGTGCGAGAGTAAGAGAAGTAGAGAGAGCGAAAATTCCAAAAGATTGTAACCAATGGCTGGGTCTAAAATTGATGAGAAAAATGAAGAGTTTGCTCTTATGAAGATGAGATTTTGAATGCCTTTAGGTCGAATTTATAGGGAGTGATATATAATCACTATTGACCGAATTGCGAGGGATCTGATTGTATGAGAGATTCTGTGAGAAATGTGTGAAAATAGCTGCAGCACTGCTTATCATGTCTTCCAAGTATAAAGCTCTGCTTCTTACTATGAGGAATTCGAGAAAAAAAATATTTTAAGCTCTATCTGCGCTGCAAGAAGCCTGCAGTGTGTGTGTCGTGTGATTCTTTCGAATGTAGTATATAGAGTGAAATTTCTGTTGTTTGTGCTTTGCTGATAGTGTGTGTGTGTGTGTGCGCTCTTCCTGCTTTAAAAACACTTTTCGACTAATAGATAACGCCATTTTTCTTACTTTTTAGCAGATATAATGGAGTTTGATGAGAATTTTGATTTCGGCCGTTTATTTAGCCTCGATGGCCTCGTTGGGGGGATGCCATCTACTCAGTATCTCCCGGACTTTGACAGAGATCTTTACTTGTTTGATGCTCAGCAGTTGCTGCTAAAATCTCCTAAATTTGAGCATCTTGAAGGTATATATTTTGCTAATATTTAGGGTATGTAGGGTTTAGGGTATGTAGGGTTTAGGGTTTAGGGTGTTTAGGGTATGTAGGGTTTAGGGTTCAGGGTGTTTAGGGTTTAGGGTATGTAGGGTTTAGGGTATGTAGGGTTTAGGGTTTAGGGTGTTTAGGGTTTAGGGTGTTTAGGGTATGTAGGGTTTATGGAAGTAGTTTTATTTTTCCATGGTAATTCTAGAACTGTTTTTTTATACTTTTCAGTATACGATATTTACGGAATGTACGCTTCTTCGTTACTGAGTGCTAAGCGTGAAATATCTGGCAAAAGATAGCTTTCTGACTTTTTATGCATTCAAAAGTGTGTAGATCTGCTTTGTGTGTGCATCTTTCCTTGTTGCTGTGGTTAATCACTGCATATAGTGTTAGTTGCAATCTTATTCATACAGCAATTCTCTTTGATTGTGCTACTGGAATAATTGGCAGAGTTTGTTTGAACATCTCTTATGCCTTGTTTATCAATCAACCTGTCTTCAATCCGGCTTTCAATCCCTGCCAATAAAACAGGTGTTTTTTCTCATTTTTTTTTTCATTTCTTTATGGTAGGATCTGGAGAAAGCAGTGATTCGTCTAGTATTTTTCTTGAAGAAGAGCAAGAAAATGAAGCAGAAAACGCCAAGTCGAGTAGCAATGCTACTGTCTCTTCTCTTCATGAGAAAGCTGTTTTGTCATCAAACGAGGCTCCCAAAGGCGGTCTAAGTGATTACGCTGCAAGAAATGAATACACACACGGTAGAATCACCAGCTGGTTAACCTTTGCGAGCAGAATCCGCATGATAAATAGTCGCCTCAGAAGATCGCCTGATTACTCGCTTGAAGAGTATTCCTCTGGCTACTATGATGCTAAGAGAATATCAGTGTTAAGGCATAAACGCTTCGCAAGATGTAAGCGTTTCACTCCAAGCTTTTTTAGTATCTAATTGTAGTATATAATGGGTAGCCTTTATTCCATATTTATCTGTGTGTTGTTTTTGAAGTTGTAAGAGGTTGCTGTTTAGCGAAATGAAGTTGATGGGTGTAGTTGCTTTGCTTTCCGCGTTTAAATGCTTAAGGGTCTGTGAATATAAGTTTATATTAGGAGAGGTTGGAAAGTGAGTGAAGAAGAGGGAATAAGAAGAGGAAAAAGAGGGTGAAGAAGCGGTC
>JADHZB010001292.1:0-23445 GCA_015657535.1 Nephromyces sp. MM_2019 | reverse complement strand
CCCCCCCCTCCTCTCCTCTTCACTCTCCCTCCCCCTCTTTAGGAACGTCTTCTTTCCATGGCACACCTTTAGCCTTCATCGTTCGGGGGCTTTCATTGAGAAGAATCGTATAGCCTTTAGGGTTCCTATCAACTTAACTAAAGTTGAGATTAAAGAGTATCTTCGGGCGATATACTCTGCTCGAGTTATCAAGGTTAACACACTTATCAAAATACCAGAGATAAGACGGAATGTGGGCTCTGGAAAACGTAGGTTTCTCACTTTGAAGAGGGGGGAGGGTGGAGGGGTTGGTACTGAAGAGGGGGGAAGGTGAGGGGGTTGGTGCTGAAGAGGGGGGCAGTGATTTTATTTAGGGTTTTGGGGAGTTTCAGTTAGTGTTTTTACTTTGAGATTATGTACTCCTACCACATACGTCATGAAGGAGTCTCCACTACATCCCGCCCACGCGCACACTACGTTTATACTAAGCGAAGGGCTTTCCATTATATCCCACACTGGCATAAATCCACTGCATACTGTACATACACGCACACTAAATTTATAGTAACCAAAGGCTTCCTCACCGTATCTCAAACGTACGCACACACACTACATTCATAATAACCAAACGTATCCACACCGTCTCATATACACACGCTATGCTTCCCCCCTCAACTCACACTCCTCTCACCCCCATTTTTTTCTTGTTTTACATACACAATCACTGTTCCTCCACCCTCTCTTTCGCCTGTGTGCTAGGTGACTACTATAGGAATGGCCCTATGTATAAGAAAGCGATCGTAACGCTTGAAGATTCAGTACCTGATGAGGTGAAGATGATTGCTTCATCTCGTAACATTGGCAGAAACCCAGCGATAACGAAGAAGAATGTGAGCTACGGTGTGAAGACAGATGGGAAGCTGAGACCTCAGCGTCATCAGCTCTGGTCGATGGGTGATGATAAAGAGGCTTGGAAGCTTCCTCTCTCTAACTTACTTGCAGGTGATTTTGTGTGTGTGTTGATGTGTTGGAGGTTGTGGGTGAGTTGGAGCATGTGGGTGTGTGGACGATTATGTGTGTATGTGGGTGTTGGTGTGCTGAAGACTACGCGTATGTCTGGGTGTCGGCGTGCTGGAGATTGTGTGTGCGCGTGGGTATCGGCGTGCTGGAAATTGTGTGTGTGTGGGTGTTGGTGATTTTGGGGATGGAGCATGCGGGTATGCTGAAAATTATGTGTATAATTGGGTATCAGCATGCTGGAGATTGTGTGCATGCCTCTGTTTCAGTTTGTGTGTCTTTGGTTGCATACGGTAAAGATTCTAGCAATGAGCGAGCCTCTGTGGTTTTTTCCTAGTTATCCAATCATATAGATGCACTTGAAGCAATTCGATGTGTGCCAATGTGGAAGCAGGGTTTTTTCGTCTTCATCAAAGGTGTGTGCATAGATTTATGTGTGCTCTCTTGTGTAAGGGTATTAGCAAAATAACACACTCCTTCATGTTTATTTTGCCTCTTTTAACTGAGGTTCTTTTTGCGTCTTTGGGCATCAAAATGCGTCTGCTTTTTCCCTTTTTTATCCTCAAGTTCCTCCTCCTTCCACATGAGCCACTGCTATAACTGCACTCCAAAAGGAAGAGGAAACAGATGAAGATGAAACATCAAATAAAACCGAATTTTCTGCTTATTTCCCTGCTTTTTTCAAGATGTTCTTCATTATTTTCTTTTATTTTTCTACTGATCTCCTTCGGCATGATGTGTTCGCATTCTCGTTGATGTGTGTGCGAAACCAAGAGCTACCTTTAGCCCGTCTTTTGGTGTTTTTCCGTACTGAATAGGTGACGAGTGGGACCTTAATCCCAGGCTTCATATTGATGAAGACAGGACTCAGATGAGGCCAGACCGAACTCTTCCCTTCATTCATAGCGGAGTTTCGTCAGAGGCTCGGAGCTTAGATGAAATCAACCCTCAACCCTTCAGAGAGGTGTGCATATATATATATGATAAATCTAGTGTGTGTATGTTTGTGTGTTTGTGTGTTCTTTGTGTATGTTTTGAGATGATTTGCTGTGATCAAGCGATTATTGCTTTGCTTTATCTCGCTTTGAGCTCCATATTCCTGGAAAATTACTGGAAATGCAGTTTTTTCCCCTCTGAGATGCGCTAAGCTACGTAAAATAGTAGATACTTCACGCAAAGTACATTAGCAGCTCAAAATGCATACTATGATGCAACCCCAATGTATCTAGTGGATATTTTAGCCTATTCCAAGCGGATATTCCTGCCAAAAACTACAGTTCATCGACTCTCTGAGATATTTTTATCAAATATAAGCTCAATTTCGCTGAATTTGCTCCTTTTAAGCTGGTTTTTTCCAATTTTCCCCCGGTAAAAATAAGCCGATCAAAAGAGTTTGACAAAAAACAGAGAAACCATCAATCAGACGTGCATTTTCTTGATTAACATGAGCACAAGATAAAGCATATGAGCAAGCAGAAACTGCCTAAAACCATCAAAAAAAGCTCTTAAAAACTTCATTTTGACGTAGATAAACGATGCACACCCTTGAGCTTCCACCAGCAATAACCACTAGGCTTTTTGATGATTCTACAAGAAAGTGCTTTTCCTCCAAATTTTGTCTCGTTTTTTACCAAAAACGTAATCTCCCTCAAGGCCCCCTCAAACTTCCCTCCTCCCCATCTCTTTGTAATACACAGATTGATACTACCCCCTGGCAAGAACGCCTGCAGTCTCTCATGAGCTCAGGAGCTATCGTCTCTGCTAAAAATCTCGACAAACCGCCACGCAGACGCTCAATGAATCTTTCAAGTTTTGACACGCGTTACAAGGAAGGAAATCTCAAGTTTACCCCCAAAAATGGCGTAGATGAAGCAACTGAAGAGGAGGGAAAATCTTCAGGTGGTGCTCCAACTCCGTGGAAGTATCATTGACTTCAGGATCATCATTGGGACCGGCATTCCTTAGTTGCTATGTGTTTCCGTGGGTTTCTTAGTGGCCTGATTTTAGCCACTATAAAATGATAGGCTTTTTTTCGCTGATATCCCTGTAGGAGATACTCGATTAGTTCAAGTTTTTAGAGAATCTTTAGCTCTCAATAGGCTCGTTATGTTGGTATTCGTATTAGGTCCTGTTTCAAGTCAATATATAGGATAAATGAAGGCATTTTTTAGGCATGCTGTAAGGTAGCTGGTACGAGTTTCGCTTAGTTTTCTGTCTAGGAGATGATGCATTTTTATATATTGACTGCTAGCTGCTTTTTTGTTTTTGAATTTCAGCCGCTATAAGGAGGTTTGCAATCTTCATGGAGGTTTTTTCATCATCTTTTCTGTTTTATGTTATTTTTCTCCCAGAATGTCCGAAAAATGCTTCATTTTGAGTTTCTTATTCACCCTAGTTTGCCAGTTCTTTCTCTACAATACTCAATGCCCTGTTGCCCCTTTTGCTACTAACTCCCACTGTGGCATGCTGCCAAGAATAGTATGTACGCACTATTTGAATTTGTTTACCTCTTGATTTCCACCTGTCTATTGGGGTCGTCAACTTCTTCTTGAATTGGCTGGTTTGTATTCTCCTCATTCCGCTTATTATTTTGTGTAAACCCTGCTGTTTTGCATTGCAATCCACACATTGGCTTACGTAATGCATAGAAAATCTGTCTTCTTTTGAGTGACTCTTTGTGAAGTTATTCTGAAGGGGAGGGTTGTATACTTGATAGTTCTGTACGTATACTGTTGTTTGATTGCTAATGAAGTACTGTACTCGGTTTCCGTTTCATCAAAAAGTCTCCACATAACTATATTTGTATAGTTTTGCGAAGCATTTTTCATGTTTGCATATATGCATGTCTATTATCGTCGAAAATGTATCCGCCAAGCCTGTTTTTTTCTTGAAGTGATTGTATTTTTTCATTTAGAGGGGTTTTGTGTGTTTTTATAAACTGGATAAGCCTATGTATCCTTGGAGTAATTGCGTTTTTTCTTGTATATGCCTCTGATTATTAAGCTAGATGACTTGTGGTACTGGGATAAATCTAAAGCGAAACTAAGATAGCAACCTTCACTAGAAGCTCTATATCCAAAACCATTAATTTCCGCCTTGTTAGTAAACCCTTTACTAACAGCACCACGTGCTTCGTCCTGGCGCCATTTTCCTTGCTGGAAATTGCGCAGACGTTTTTTTACTGATTACGGTATAGCTAATGACTGCTCTGCTTGTAGACCCCCCTTTTTTCTCATTTTTTTCAGACTTCTGCTTGGCTTTATCATGGGATGGGATCTTGCTTGAAAACGTTAGCCACGCTGATAGCAGTCTTGAAATTATTTTTTACCCATTCTGCAAACTGATATTGACAAATTGACCGAGCCTAAACGTGTGTGTGTCTCACTTTCGGCAGGCATCAGTAATGAAAAAGTTCAGTAGTATCATTGGCTATCTGTTTTGCTACTGCAGTCTTGCCAGTGCAATCTCGTAAGATTCCAATTCACGCTGCTTATACGTCTTTACTAAAATAAGTTCTGGGAATGATTAGTACAAGGTCTAGGATTATCTAAAGTGGTTGAAAGCGGAGGCTTTCTGGCATCTGCTTGGACATAACTTTCTAGGTAAGCTCAACACTGGAGGTTCCTGCTGCTACTCCTCTGGTAAGGTGGATTTAGCGATCTTACCTTTTAAGTTGACAAGAGGCTATTGAAATGTATATAAACTTATGTTTTTGCTCTTTAAATGGAGGCATTACGTCCTCTTTCGGGGAAGCTGCAAAAATGGCAACAGTTCTGAGAGATTCTCCGTTGAGTGGACTATGCTCTTTGGCTAGCAATCTCACCCTTTGCTATAATTTTGGATTATAGTTTTTGCTAGAATAACTGTCTTGTTGCTTACCAAGGCCTGAAGCTGTAAATATCATAAAGTTAGGAAGGCATAATTACATTACTAATACCATCCTCCAAAGCTGCAGTAAAACTAGTAATACAACGATGCTATACGCCATTCCACTATTCTTTTTGTGACGAGTAACGTTTAGCAGCTCTCTGCAGCAATCTCACTATTCCAAGCTATTGAATCCTGGATGGGAGTAGGAAAATCTAAAATTAGTGTGTCACTTACCACTCTAAAGGCTGCCCAAAGCAGTTTTCTCTCTCTGAACCTACTTTTTTGCTGTCTCCTGTTGGTAAAGAGGTTAGCGCTTATTACCCTCTAGGGTTTATAGCATTTCTACACTTCTAATCGTGTGTTGGACTTAATACCGCCGCATTACAGCTAATAGAGCGACATTTACAGCCAATAACTCTACGCCACGGCTAATTACCCGTACAAAGCTGCTGCATCTCGACTTCACTCTGAAAATAGGGTAAAAGTAACGAAACTTAGCATACAACCACGCTACGACAATTTTGTGTAATAAGCTATATCTCTCTGAAGCTGTCGCTTAATCACCTCCCTGTAACTCTAAGGTAAACGATTTGCCCGCCAAAGTCACCTTGTTGACGCCCTCCCTCTTCGTCAATGCTAGGCCAATCTTATGCACCACAAATCTCATTACCCTTGCACAATTAGCCTTAAGGGGGCAAAGCCTGAGGTGACGGGGCGCTAGTTGCCTCTGATGTATTAGGTGTGTGCGCCTCGCCGTTAGCGTGTCTAACCTATAATGCTCAGTTCCAGCGACTGTTTATTATCCCGGCATTCGCACTTGCAGCTTATTGCTGTACCAGGTGACCTCCCCCCGCAGTAGAGTGTATGAGCTACGACACCCCCTAAGGCAAATTTTCTCTCTAGCTGTCTCCGGTCGAGAGCCGTGTTTCTAGTCCTGATGCTAGCCCAAACTATGGGGATTGGGCCAGGTACACAGGCGTCATGTCCATTATCCTAGCATGACATGTCTAATCTGTGAGACAAGCGTCAGCAGCTGATGTATATATTTCTGTTGGGTGCAACCTGACGGGTTAAAACGCTGTCTAGCTGCGAATTCGTTGTTCTCTCCCCCGTTGCCATACAGTCACTCGTAGCTTCACCCACCTAAGGGTTGCCAATGAAGCTACCTTGCATCGAAGAGATGCTCGTCACAAGTTATAGATTAGAGTTTATAAAGAGACAAAGTAAAAAGCTACAAAATATTTTCGAATATACTTTCACCATCTGGAAAGTAAATAACATTAATACAATATATATAAAAGAAAAGGAGAAATAATCAAAAGCAGAAAAGCAGCGGGCAAGGACCAGAAATATAAAAGGCGGAGTTACTACGATTTCAAGTTCACGTTTCAACTACGAGTAAGCTTGCTGTCTTTAAGCTGCCCTCTACATGCGACTGTTCACGCGTATGAAATAATAGTGATGCGGTGATACACAAATAGGTTGAATATGGAATAATATAGTTTCACTAGCAGTTTAGTGTATATAGAGCTGCATGGGCAAGGATACGCGTTAGTATATCCGTGTGAGACACGCCTACCGAAAAAGCTAAAAAGGGGTAGGCAAATCGTAGCGCTGCTTATTAACTAGATATATCAGAGGAGTCATAATGAAGCCCGGAAAGAAATATATACTTAAAAATTGGAGGCTTTAAGTTTGCTAGGGTAGTATCTGCAGCCGGCTTGTATCCGTAGGGCTGTTCACAATAAAAAAGCAAAGGATTTTTCCCTTTGCAGGCTTGTAAGAACTTTTCTGCTGCTGTGTAGTACATACTGTGCATTATCATCCGCACTGGAATTAGGCTAAAAGTGTCAACTTGCGGGTGGTTTGTCGTGCATTACCCTTCAATAACGTAAAATGCAAAACACCAGTATGTGGTAATTGAAATTACCGGTGGGCCCAAACTAGTTGCCATCGGGTAGCTGTTTTAGTTAGTTGCTGGGTTTTTGCTCAAACCATGAATATTCGAAGTAAGTAACACACATGCAACACTTGAGTTTCATCCCGCTCAACCGGTACTTTTCTTGAGCGAGTAGATTACTCCACGCAGCGGAAACAATACAAGGGTTAAACGATGCTTGTATGCGGTATAGTCGCACAGGCATTTGAGCACAGATAAGCCGGAAAAACTAGACTGTGAAGACTTAAAGACGGCACTTGGAGCAATTATGTGCGTCGTTAATAATCTACCCTTGCTATTTCCTTTTGTTTTGCTCAGAACTGCCATATATAAAACAGAAAAAATGAAGCAAATCGCGACCGTGTTCATCTTTTCGCTGGTTGCTACAGCAGCCATTGGAGCTTACGCACAATCTTTCCCGCAACCTGGAGGTAGCGCATTTCTACCAGGTTAGAGATTGCTTAGATCATCGTAAGAATACCGAAAGATGTAATCCTCTAAACTGCATGCAAACATTTGAAAAAAAAAACACCTTCAGTGTCTACGAGCTTCCATTATAACTATTACAATTAAAATATCTTGCCGCACTTTCCTTCCTGCATGATGAACTACTGCAGTTGCGAACCCTCCTGCTATTATGGAGATTCCCCAAAATATCGCCGGTACTGTCGGAAAGGTAATTGGAGGAGAGTACCTTAGAAATCCCCAGCAAGGATTCAATGATGCAGCAAGTTTCCTTCACTCTTTCCTCAGTCTCCAGGAAGGAGTAGCACAGGCTCAAAATTCCCTTCAATCGCTCGTGGGCGGGGGCCGTCCTTTGGAGATGCTTAGCACCGGGGGTAAGGGGTTTTTAGAGGATCATATCAGCATTGAAACTTTCAGTGTGTCATGTAATGAACGGCTCTACAACAGCTTGTATTGACCTGCTATTTAGTTGCATGCTCGGCATAAGGTTTTGACGTATCCATGGAAGCAGTTTCAGCAGTTAAATCCCCCGAGGGAAAATGGGCTATAGCACATACACTCGTGCGAGGCAACTACGGCCTGCTTCTAGTGCATTCCCTATGAATGATTTTGATCGATTCTATGCCGCTGCTTGAGAAAAACCCGTATACACGCCATTCTTTAATTAAGTTTTTTGGTACTGTATGTATTATTACTTGATACTGTACTTTTTCCCGCCAAAAACTTCAGATTTACCAGTGTGCCGTTGTTAACTTTTTTCTTTGTCTTTTGTTCCTACGCCCTGTAGAATGGGTGACCTCCGCCATCTACGCAACTACGCCTGCTGCGTGAAATATGATCTTGATCTAATGCTTTTCGTTGTCTCTTTTGTGCTTGTTGCCCGAATCAGCAACTGCACCTTCGAAATAGTCTACTTATCCCACTGAAATTTAGTATTTGATATACACAAGCCAACCAATCCTCATTTTACTTGCAGCGAACCAGATGAGGCAGATTGGAAAAACAGTAAGTTTGAACCCAATTGACTTGGTGAAGGCCCTTGGAGGTACCTTCGCGGGTGACATTACTGTGGACCCCGCTACGGGGTTGTCTAACATCAGCGTGGTCTTCGACAAACTCCTGAACATCCAACGTGATTTTGATGCCGCCAGCGCAGCCCTCGCTGCATTCCTCGCTGCCAACACGCATACCACAACCGCCGCTCCTTCCACGACGACCGCCACCACTGCCTCAACATAAAGGATAAAATTGAGCTCTCAGCACGAGACCGGACTGGGACAGGTCATTTGCGCGTACCTAGCATAAATAGCGGCAAAAAGGCATCTGATAATAAAAAAGGACGACATAAGTCGAGAAATGATAATGGCGCAATAGCAAATGAGGCAGATTTTTAGACGTCCACTAAGATATGAAGGAATATATCGAAATGTACTATCAGATGAGCAAACGAGTTTTAAGGTAGTTGTAATGGCACCACATAGAATTCTAAAACTGAGACCTGTTTTTGTAAGAATTTTTTTTTGGCTTTTTTTATGGTTAATGCCTTATTGCAATGCATATTATGCAAGCTCCTCATAATGCAGCGTATTGTATTAGGACTTCTAGCAGAGTGGAGGCCTGATTTGTGGGAAGGGGGGAGCTTGATCTTATTAAACTTTTCCAGCGTTGAAAAAATGTGTTGCATCTAATCGAAGGGAAATGTAAACGCACCGTGCATTGGGCTGCAAGTGTCATGGGGGCTCGAATTAAATTTATCGCCAGGTAAAAATTGTTCATATTTTTGTCCAATTGGTGCTGTAATTCCAAGGGCGCTGGGGGTGAGCGAAGCGATGATATGGATTCCTCAAAAAGTGGCTAGGCAATGAGAAAAATTATGTTTACTTACTATTATGCAACCATATAGGAGTCTCACTTCCGGAGTTAGAAGTGATCTCGGCATGCAGCCTTAGCTGCTTTTTGCTTGAAGCAAATCATGTAGAAGTCGGCACTAGTTTTATTCCAGAAAAGCCGCAAAAAAAGGTATATTACTCGCACATTAATTTATCATCGTGACTTCTCACACTAACAGACTAGATCAGCACTAGGTTTTTATTACGAAAACTTACTCACTACGAGTGAACGACAGGGCTACCGGATCAAATCGTTTTATTGGTGATAGCACCTTTTTTTCTTTCTTCACCAGAACCAGAACTCGTATAGGAATGAGAAAAGAAAGGGTATAGTCATCAGTCTAACTTTAGTAGTGACCATCTTCAGAGTGCGTGTCTTTTATATGTCACGCCCAGAAAGTTGTACTGCTCAATGGAAATCATTTCAGGCAAAAGCGTTAGATAGCAAAGCAGCTCCCGCACTGAGCCACCGAAATCATATCACGTGGCCTTCATGCTGCTGTGCTGCTCCGATGAAACTCGCTCAAGCGTTCATAAAGGCTTATTTTATGTGAGCATTGAGTGTACTTGAGCTGCGTGATGATCGGGGATCTTTGTACGTGAGTAGCCCCTCTTGCATAGCGTTTAAGATAGCCTAATCTTATAAATGGAGCTACAGACTAACTCGGTAGCACATTATGCAATTGCAAGTCCACGAAGATTGGCTTTGCCATTCTCGTTCACATTGCGCTGAGAACATCTTACCATCAGTGTGCAGACAAATTAGCAAGGCTTGATATATTGCAGCTAGCATTAGTGCATTCTAACTCGAATGAGTCACTTTAAATAACATAGTCAGTGGAGCGAGAACTTTGATTTGGTGTATTAGATCCCTCTAATCTTTCATGTCGATAACTACATAAATAGGCTAGATTAATGCTTAACGTCTAAATCCTGATTAGATAATATGACGCAGCCCATTAGAGGGAGATGTGATATAAGGAATCCTTTCTGGCACTCTTGCATCAGCAAGGACACTCTTTTTCACTCAACTTGTAAACTTTCTAGAGCGATATTCCATGCCGCTAGTAAGGAAGTTTTTTGTATAAGCCCCCTCTATAGCTTATCATGATTTTAATCATTTTTAGTAAGTGCATAGTACATGATGAGTGAAATTCGACTCTGACAAAGAATAACCTCTAGCAAACGTATGCCGTGCCTCAGCGCTCGCCTTTTCCATCTAGGAAAGTGTAAAAGGAAAGAAAAAATATTCACAATGACAGCAAACTTCAGCGAAGGCGCCTTTGCCACTATTCATAGAAGTGCAGCAACCTCGAGGCAACTTCGAAAGAGCGAAAGAAGTCATGACAAAGCCCATTAATAAATCCATGTTTGATTTGCGAAAGGTGAAGAAGTGGTATGTTGGTATGTGCAAGCCCGCAGATGCAGCAGGGCACTGATAACGTAGGTATAGCGAACAGCTGAGGTGATTATTGAACTAAAGCATTAACCAAGTTTAACGCTATTAAATTAAATGGTTAAAGGCGTTGATTACATCGCCTATTACCAGAATATAGCTAATGCACATACCAGGCAAATAGTATTTTTGCACCGTGACATATATTTTGCAGTGAGAGCCTAAAAAGACAGGAACCTTTAAAATGAAGTTGTAGCTAGCAGCACTGGCTAGCCAGCGCGAACCCAAGAATCACTAGAGGTCAAACGAGTAGCATTATGCTACTCTGCCATAGCTGAAACAGAAAATTCATTAGTCCCGCATGAAAGTATACGAAGATTCGCCGAGATGGTTCAATTCATTGTCATTAAAAGCAGGTGGAAAAAGCAGAGCCGTATCGTACCGGGTAGGTGGACTCACATTCGTCAAATAAGAACCTAATAAAGTATACGTACCCTTCGATTTAAACAGAAGAAACGTTATACTGTAACAAACAGCGTAAAACCTTTAGACACCACCAGCCTTCTTACATCTATAATTGGCTAAATTACTTAGTAAAAGACTCAAGTGCAACGCTTTGCGCATTAATTTGACGTCCTGTGGTACATCGCCCTATAACTATTGGAGTAAATTTTAGCACAAAGAGCAATTAGGAAACTGCTTTGTGATTTACCCAATTAGTTAATAGAGAAGACGAAAGAGGAATAAAGTGATGTGAGACAGGGGATTTCAGCCAGTGAAAACGCTTTAAATTCTGATGAATAGCAACCTCAAACAAATATTCTGGTCCACATATCTGCTAATTACACGAGGTTGATGATGGATACAACCTTAAATATAAAGCAAACATATTTGTGCACTGAAATTATCAAATATCTGTCTCATTTGATATCAAGGCCTTGTTTGATAGGACTAAGCTCGTGATGGCAATTTCTCGCCGTATTACGTGCCACAGATCACTCTTGTACGCGCAATGATACGAGTATTACACACGCGGAGAATTTTATTTTTTTATGTTTGACTTTGCCATGTGTAGTATAAATTAAGGTTGCTCCTTTCAAAAGCGAAACTCTCAATTATGCTGCTTTCATTGGCCTTGAGGAAATTGTAGGCTATTACTTTTACTTAAAAGAATCTGTTTTTTCTGCTAGTGCAGTCGTACATTCAAAACACGAGTATAAGAAATCCACAAGACCCTTGCCGTATGCTTCATGTCGAGGTCAGCGTATCCCGAATAATACTCCAGACGGGAAGATGCTTCATATAATATTGTTTGTTTATTATATCGCACCAAAACCTAAGTTTGGTACTATAAAACTAAGTTTTTCCTAAGCCGCTACGATATAGGAACTAGAAACTTGTTTATCATAATATTTAAAATCTCTCATCAACTCCCTCCCCAATAGTTTCTACCTCTTCATCCTCCTCCTCATCTGCTTTGTACCCCCCTTCGTTATCCCTCTCCACAGAATCTTCATTCTGTTTCGCCCCCCCTCCGATGTTGCTGACATGCAAACCCCTCTCCCTCATTATCTCATTCATTAAATCTTCTGCCATTTTTTTGCAAATATCCTTCCCCCACTTGCTCTCTCCAAAAAATTTCGACTTCTGGGCACCATTTTCATCCTTCCAGACACAGCGCCATCCCTTACCCCACTGATCGTGCCTGGTGCCAACGAAGTCTTTGTTAGCAATAGCCCTTCGTGTCTTCTTCTTGACTTTAAAGTTGATGGCGCTATTATGGCGCTTGCTTGTGACAGCATGTGAACCATGCGTTATCGACTTTGTGTCACTTCCTCTGAAATCTTCCCCAACAGTATCTTGAATACCTTCGGATATTGCTAGATTACTGTGATGATGTGCATCATGCATACCATCACGTATGTCGCGTGGCATTGCCAAGAAATTCCGTGATGTGACTTCATGAAGGAGCTGCATTGGGTCACCATTCTCTTCAGAAGCTCCTTCCATAACGAATGATCCCTTGGTATAATAGCTTTTCTTACCGTTCCTGCGAGGGTTGGGTCGGCAAGGCGTACTGTTCGTACTGTGCCCTTCCTGCATCTGTCCTTCGCTAATGCCTTGGTAATTACTAGGGTGCATGCCGTACCTATCTAGCTCCCCTCTATCCGAAGAAGTAAGCAGGTCCTGGTGGTCATTAATACGAGGGCTGTCATCAAATGCGTCGATATTATCATCTTCGAAGTTACTCATACCATCTTCTTGTTTTAGCACTGGCTGCACTTCTGCTCCAGCTCCCGCTTGCCCTTGGGACTCAGCAGCAGCTTGAGACAAGAATATCTTGCTCTTGTAGTTTTCATCCTCAGAATCAGTGGCACCCTTTTGTTGCTTTGTGCTACCCTCACCAATTGAAAACATGGTGCCCATGCCTCCATATCCTCCATGAGAACCCTCCCATGTCCTCCTCTTTTTTATCGCAGCATTTCTTCCTCCAAAGAAGCCACACTGAGATACTAAGAACTGCTTAATAAAGCGTTGCTTTCGGCTGTCTCGTGACCCCTTAGTAGACTGATTGTAATAAGCCATCCAAGCCCTACATTTTGGGTTGAAGTAAACACCGGTGAAGTGCTCAAGTTGCCTGGCAACGTACAGTAAATCATCGGAGCTGGCCTTGCTCAGGATCTCCTCATCATTAGTTTCTATAATCTTTGCTATATCTATCGATGGGTTACCTATGATGATATGCTGGTAGCCCTTGCGATTTGCAGGTTGTGCAGCGCTACTACTTTGGGAATTTGGGATGCCTTTCACGTTGCCGTAAAAGTTTGAGCCTTCCATGTTATGACTACCTCCCCTATCAAAGCTATCCCCAGTGCTAGAAATCCTCTCAACAATACTTGAGCATTTCATCATCTCCCCGTCACCCGGCTTGTGGGCTATGGCATGAAAGGAAGTAGCTCCGCGACCCCTAGCCGCCGTAGAATCATTAAAATTTTCTCCTGAGCTTTGCTTGCGCCTCAAAAACTCTGTCTTTAACCTCGTAGCTGCCTCTCGTTGGCCACTACTGCGAGCTGAGAGCGGCTGAGTGGACTGATTTATGCTTTCTTTTACTCTACTCTTTCCCCCAGCGTTAGCAGCTCCACCACCTTCTACTAGGGAGTTAATGATTTTCGTTTCTGGGGAAGGTTCTGCCCAACTACCTGGCACATTTCTTAGCCTCTCTATCGCCATATCCCTAGCCTTCATGAAACCATGTATTCCGCAGGTGTAGCCCTTCCACAATCTCTTGCCACTATGCGCGTCCTTTATCCTAGCGTACCATCGTCCAAGGACCCGGTTGTAGTTTACGTGGGGGACATGAGGGAGCATCTTAGCGGCTACCTCCCACTCATCTAACTGCTTCTGCTTTACCGACGTTATAGCTCCCTTGAATGGTTTAGAGGGAGCGCCATCACGGATATTGTCTTCTTTGATAGTCTTTACTGTCTTGACAAGTGGTCGTTGGCAGTGGTGACTCGCGTAATCCTTACCGTTGTGGTGGGTCGTGAGAACCACGTTCTTCTTCCCTCCTCTAGCCTTACTGTTGAATATTCCTTTTCTAGGAGGCAGGGTGTTAGTATGATTAGAATGGGGCACTATCGCACCTCTTTCACGCCTTGAAAGCAGTGAGATATCGTTGTTCTGCTGTTGGAGCACGCAATTTTCCGCTGTGTACACACCAGACTCTCGCTGAACTTCGCTTAGAGATTTTCCGTTAAACCAGTTTTTGAATTCACCGTTTAGCCATTGCCCAAACTCTAGTAGATATGAAGGAAGTACACATATCGCAGTGCCATGCAATCGCCCATCCTGCCAGTTTCCGTAATATCTGCGACCACTTGGTTCAGTGAAACAACCTGGATATACGTCGTATGATAAGTTAGCGATTTGGCACGAGTAGAGGAATAGTAGAGGCACATGCACCTAAACGTCCAGTGTAGACTAATCAATCTATTAAATTAGTCATAATATGCTCAACTAGGCTCTGGTGAAATTCATCGTATTAACAAGCGCCACACACTTTCAGTAAGCACCTTCTTTCATGCATGAACTTCCCGCTACCACCGGCGTGGTAACAGTTTCCTTTTCATTTATATCGCGTACCCACCAATTCTCACTTACCTCTACCATGCTGCTTGTTAGAGTGAAACCCCCCTTCATAGGTATAACCCTGCGGTATTCTCAGTTTTCCATATCCATGCATTGCGTTCATTTTCCACTGCCCCTCGTATGTTGTCCCATCAGCAAATTCGTACCAACCATATCCATCAAAGGAAGTTTTAGTAACCTCCCCCTCATACTTTGACCCATCCGACCACTCTAGGCGGAGGGAATCCCTTGCTCCACACGCTGCTGCTGAGCCAATTTCCCTAGGTTCTCCCCTTTTCAACGCGGTTTGGCTATGCAGAGCCATTTTTTGCATGGTATCCTCAACGTAGGACACATTAAAGAGAAAATTGGAGCTACCCTCGCTAAGACCAGAATCTCCTCCCGCCTTGTCCTTCTTCGATAGCAATTTGGGGAGGTAGTTTGGTATGTGAGAGTTACCTGCCTCGAAGTGATTTATTATATCCCTTTCGCTGATTGGCGAAAAATTCTTGTCAGCGAGTGATCTAAGACAATCAAGCTGCTTTAATATATGATAGAAAATTATTGGGGGAATTAGGTTGCTCAGGCTAGTAGAACTCCCAAAGCTAAGGTATGCAGAAGGGCCCAAAGTTATTGGAAAGTAGCTTCCACGGTATTTTTGCGTGCACTCAGACTCTCTATAAAGCGATATCTGCCTGAAGATTATGCTGTACAAACAAAGATCTGCTGGGCTCTTGGCCGACTCAATTATGCAGTTATGATAAAGATATGACTTTTGGTGGCTAGCCCAATACGGGTGGAGCGATCTCAAGTGAGCCAGATAAACCAGGTGGCATTCAATCTGCCTTTGCAAAGATCTCTGATAAACTACCGAGCCCATTGGGTTGCATTTTGTGTATGCCTTTAGTTTTGCACCACAGGCAGTGCTCTGAACGCCAAGCGGATTGTGAGCCTTCATCGTAGCCTGCACGCTAGTACTACCCTTGTAATCGTTTTTGCTATTCAAAGCAGACATAATCGCGGAATTAAATGACGAGTTCAGGAGCATCGCATTACCGCTACGTGTGCTGCCTTCATTTTGATTTTCCATGAGAATTTCGTTTTCTTCTGCATTTTGATTAATACAGTGGATGAGCTGCACTGGACGTTCTGACTGTGCAATAGCTTTTCTCGCCACGTCTACCTCTATGTCCGCTTCATACTCATTTTCCCTCTTCCTTCTAGACTTTGCGGCGACTTTGGTATCACATAGCTGGGGAAGGAAGCTGGATGAATATATTTGATGCTTACTGGCTTCGTCGTCTTCGTGTCCCCGAAAGCTATCCGTGGCATTAGCAGTGGCTCGGCTACCTTCCAGCATCGTATACGAAGTGGGAAATTTTGATGCTCCGTTATCGCTGTACCCTCCGTCGCTGCTCTCACCACCATTACTGCTGGTAGCGCCAATCTCTACCTGGCGGACTACTTGTTCTTCATCTTCCCCAAATTCATCCCCTGTTGGTAGATTACTCTTTACGCCCTCTCTCTCGAAAGTCTCGGTGGGAACTGTGGACAGAGTTTCGTTTGATTCCATGGATTTCCATACATTTGGAAGCTTCATTATAATCTCTTTAGCCTCCATGTCTACAGTATGAGATTCATGGCCTTCTTGTTCGGCTTGTCCATCTTCGTACTCTATTTCAGTTTTAGCAAGTGGATTTATTAAATGTGAGAGGCTCATTGTGTGGTCTTGTCCTATTGGTTGAAATACAGCACCTGTTTTCATCTCACACTGACTAGAATTGTCTTCGATGCAACGCATTGAATAGTTTCTGGTAGTAAGGTTGTCAGGGGAAGCTTCATGGAGAGACTTCGTTCCCTTCAATAGGGATGGTATTGTAGAACGTTGATTTTCTGTGATGGTGGCTGAACTGCCATCAGGAATAATATCCTGTGGAGAAGTGCATTTTGTAGACGCTTCCCATGAGTTATCCATGATTCGCTTTCTTATGCTTTGCGTGGGAATGAGCTGCCGTGGTGTTGGTTTCCTAAACAAGGTAGAAAATGGAATCTATTGAGGCCTCTGAAAGGGACATATAAAGAATAGGTGGGTTGGGTATAGCTTGCGTTTTATTTTGAAGTCTGCTACTAAAATAATGAATTTAGAGGAAATAATTAAGTCTTTTATTGAGCTTAGGAAGATTATTGTTACTAAAAGGGGTAGGTATCCTGGGAAAAATCATCATTTCTAGGCCACGTGCCAGATATCTATTAACGGGGTAAGGTAAAAATTGTTTTAGAATTTACCTTATCTCCTATATTATGAAGGCAATAAGAACAAATACCTTCTGGCATACGATGCATTTTACGCTAAAATAATAAATTTTAGTTCTAGATGATGAATAAGATATTATATGTAGGTACAAAGTTTTGTGGCAGACAACGTATGGTAGCTACAAAGCAATGCTTCAATAATCGAGGTTACATTAGCAAGCCTTTTTTTATAAGCTAATCTTATTGGTAGCCTGCTTTTAGCAGCACCATGCCATCTTTTTTTTTATCAATCATCCCGCCGCATATATAGTAAATACTATTAAGTAGCTCTTTAGTAGCGATAAGGCGGAGCATATTCTTCGTTCATAGTATATTATGGTAAACAGGGGAATAGAATGATTAGTACCCACATCTCCAATGAAGCGAAATCTCGCTGAAAAATCGCAGCTCTGCGTCGCTAATTTCTAATCGTATAGCGTAGTAATACAGGATCGCGCAAAATTTTCTTGTATGCATAAGTATGAGCAAAAAATAAAGGTAAAAATCTGCTGAAAAATGAATATCTAAAGCACTTAAACGTCAGGTCGCAGTCTGCTATAACTTTTTTTAGCCAGGATGCTATCATTTTGCTACGCCTCGAGAAATGTGTGTTTTCAGGCCAACAGTGGGTTCCGTGCAATCATTATTCGTATATATACGCAGCTCTTCACTTTTTTATGGAGGGAACAGCCACCTCCTGTGAGTAAAGGGCTTAAATGCTACGCCATTGCAGATATCTCATTACTTTATGTACTAAATAGGCTTGTCTTAAGCGAGTGAACACGGCCAGAAATCTTATTATACTAGAAATATCCATGTTCATACTTTAAGTCCAGGTGAGGTAAGAGGATGTGAGCATTACAAAAATTCCAAAAAAAATATACAGAAACCAAGAATTTGGGCGTTTAATGAGCATTTTTCAAGAAATTTTCCCGAGAGCTGCCGGAAAATTACTAGGTACTTGCAATTTGTAGTCTATAGCAGCGGCTCTTGATCTCAACTACTTGCAAAGCAGCTTAAACCATTTGATGCTTTCAAGTCTTTATTGCTTCAAAATTTTACTTACTTCGTTTCCTAGCTCACGACTGCCTATAGGCGTTGCTAACGGATTCCGGCATTAAATCGCATTATTTTTTTTGCTAAATCAAAAGAATGAAAATCCTATTAACTCTTGCAGGGGACGAGTAAGTAAGTGTTCATTCCAAAAAAGAATACTCTGCTACTCCCTAACATGCATCTACTCTGATTAAACACTACATGTAGCAACTATTCATTCATTTGTACACCTATTCACATGTCTTAGGCGTGTGTCTAGGCAACTTTTCTTGTATTAACCAGCATAATTAGGTATTACAAGAGCAGCTGTCTTACTCATAAACGCTAACATTTTCAGCTTCTTTTAACCACTCCATAGCAACAAGAGATGATATAAGCTTTATAAGATGCAATAGGAGGGAGGTAGTAGGCCCGGGAGGATATTTTTTTTATTCGAGTAGTTTAGAAATTGCTGACGACGCGGGCAGGGGCAAACAAAGACTAAGAAAGGAGGATTTAGCAGCTCGAGATGTGATGATTGTGCGTTTTTTTTGTACTAGCGAGTATGCAGGCTTATCTTTGCCAGAATAGGGTGGTTTATCTATTTGATATATTGCCTATGACCATTTTCATACGGGGGTGTGTCAATTACTTCAAGAAAGGGTGTGTGCGACGGGAGCCGTGTGCTATAGCGTGTGTGCCTGTTTGCCGGAGGGGGTGTGCGTAGCTGCGAGAGGGGACTTCGCTGCGAGTGGGCGCTGCATAGCGAAGGATCCTAATCTGGGAAGATGCTTATCTTATAGTACGCTCTACTGCGAGGATGCTCTATTTTGAGAACCCTCATCTAAGAGGATGGTTGATCTTAGATTTTCAGCAAACTACAAACCACCTGAGTCATAGGGTTGCCGGAATTAGCACCCCATACTACCGATTTTATAGTAGATACTGCGAAATATGCAATAACCCACAAGATGCTAGCACATAGTGCCAAGGGTGCCATTTATTATTGCCTCTACTACAACTAGTGATTAGAATATGTATGTCACTAGCCAATTTGAGCAATGCCTGACTGAGAGAGCTGCAGTGTAGACAGGTTTTGGCAGGATAGCTAGGAAAATACCATCAACTAAACCTTGCAAGCATGAGATTTTCACTAGCTAGTTTCCCAAATACTAGTGTATCTCTTTTACAAGCTTCAAGTTACTGCGTATGCTGAGCAGCCAAAGCTGCAACTCGAGCTTCATGTGTGCGTTTTGTGCTGTCTCTTCTTGCATCAGTGTGTGTACAACTAGGTACCAACGCAAGGAGCATCAAATGGCAGGTCACAAGCCTTTTTTTTGCGACTGACTAAACTTTTGACTGTAAGTTACAGCAACCTGCACTGCAAAGTGCTGCTACCCGAGAAAACTTCACGTTTGTTGCGACGAAGATAAAGGGAAGACTCTGTACTCTCCAGCTGGTGAGTCTTTCTGTGTGTTCTGGCCTGTCTAGGAAGCTCCACACACTTTTTACACAATGGTTTGGACAAGAGAGAGAAACGGAAAGAAGAAGAATGTGCACACAAGCATATCAATTAATGATGTGAAGGAGTTTCTACCAAATTAGAAAGCTTTTTGTGAGTGCAGCTAACCAGTTTAGACGTTTTTATACATTGAATATAAATATAATAGAAAGAAACTGCAAAACCACTCTTTTTGATGATATATCTAATGTGTGTCTTGGGTTTTTTGGAAAGATATATACATCTAATGCAGGTTTTTTAGGCTTCTAGCAATGAAAGCAGCTGTGTTATATGCCGGCTTAATACTCCCACACACACTCCAATAGTTTTTGTGAATAAACAGAGGAGCTTGCCAGTGAGGGTAGACTCAGTCAGTAAACCCCAGAAAGAGTCTTTCATGTGAAATCTCACTTTGAAAGTGATGAAAATTCATTTAAAACAGCGGAGTGAGATATTTTTAGGAGAGCTGAGAGAGATAATTTTTGATGGTTTCTCTCAATGGAGATAAGAGAATTCTACTGTGGGTGGCGAAGAAAAAGATATAAAAAAGAGCTTTAAAGAGAAACAGGATCTACTGCAAGTGATGAAAAAACCGCTAAAAAAAAGAGTCAGGGAAAAAACATATACTGCGAAGAAACCTATAGTTTATATTTAACAAGAAAAAACATCTACTGCAAACTGAGCTTCTCTTCAGAGTACTGAACATGTCAAATTTTTCAACAATCTCCAGTTCATCAATCCACCAGTAATAATATGGTCTTAGCTTCGGATAAAATAACTAAAACAAAATTTACTACTGAAAACATCAAAATTTAATGATAATTTCATATAATTCTGTGAAATAGTAATAATTTTATAAAATATAGTGAAAGTGCGGATTTATATTTGTAAACCTGCTTCATCAGGTCCATTTCTTCTTCCTAATTTAAAGGTAGAATATCAATTATTAAATATAGTTAAGACATAAAATAGTAGTTCCTAGTTGCACTGTGTTGATTAGGTGCTCGTACACACAAAAAGGAAGCAGAAACGCCGAAAATCAGTATGTTACTTGCTCAGCGCACACACCAGCTTACCAACTCGCAATTCTCTTTGAAAATATCAGAACGAGCATAATAGAGATATTTTTTAAGTTTTACCAATATGAAGATGCAAGCAAATCATTACACAGAGAAAGATATGTAAATCTCAGCATCTGAACAGCCGCATATTACAGCAGGTAAGGACAAGAAAAATATTCGAGTATGCCTTATACACATGGAAATATGTTCACACACACACAGAAGATGTACGTGCACACACATGCATTGAAATTTCTTTGCTCACACATTTGAGCATTCGCACATACGCACATATTCAAATACCTGCACCCTTTTGAATTTTACATACAAAAAAAACACAACTCATACACACACTAGCCCACGCGAACACATACCAACTCACACACACACACCAGCACACACACACACCAGCACACACACAACAACTCACACGCTCAGATTCCCATCTCAAATTAGAATAAAAAACTCTCGAATGTGCAACTCCTTCATGTGCATCTGCCGGAACTCCCTCATATTGAAGGTAAGACTATATAATTTTTCGACAATCTGCTTGTGCTCTTCTTTGTGCTGCCATATAGAGCGTGTGTATGGATGCGACAAACAGATGCAGCCCACTCAAGAATAGATATCTGCAAGAACGCCTTCCTCCCCCACATCTTAGCCACAAACATCACAACACCTCATTTTTCCTTTTTTTCTATTTTACCCTCTTAAATTTCTTGTTTTTATCCTTGACGTAGGTCAAGTCGCAAAATGTTTTCCTTTGTAGAGGAATAGTAAGGAAATTCTTCTTCAGCACGAATGTGAGGGAAAGAGGGAGTTTTTTACACACATACGCTAAGTAGATAGCTAGGAAATGTAGAGGAATAGTAAGGAAATCCTTCTTCAGTGCGAATATGAGAAGAAGAGGGAATTTTTTGCACAGTCAGTAGATCGCCAGGAAATGTAGAGGAATAGTAAGGAACTTCTAGTTTCCCTTTGTTTTTGCACGCTTTTCTACCTCTGGCCTCTTTTGATTTAGCTTCGTCTTCCTCATACTCAATTTGCGGCACTTTTTCGTAGATAAATCTACATAAGTGTGTGTGAATCGCTCGTGTATCTGCGAGCTCGTGTGCGTGGATCTGATTGACCTACGAGCTTGTGCGTGTTTTAGTTTTCTTCTTTGCTTTTTCCAATATGTTTTTACAGCTCTTCTTCCACAGTAGCTTTGGTTAGCACACACGTCTCTAGGCTCAGGAATGCAAGGTAATCTCCACGTTCTTTAGCATTCTTTGTGTTTTTTTTTCGCGTTTATCGGCGTACTTCTAGGCACCTTGAAGATGCGTAGGCTGTGTTTTGTGAAGTAAGTTTATGAGCTATTATTTACTGAAGAAATCGTTTGATTGCACCTTTTTCATGTGTGAAAGCTTTAAAATGATTGAATGTCTTTTATAACCCTCTCATTCTTTGGAATGCTAGCCGGTGAGCATGAAAAAGGAAGGGAGCATATTTGCAGCATTCTGTGAAAAGGAGGCTCATACACACTAGGGATACTTTTGAATTTGCACACACACGAGCAAAGCTTCAAAATTTGGACATTAAAAAAACTCCAGTTCTCACACACCAAAAGCCTCCGATACTCAAACAACAAGCAACTCCAATTTTCACACACCAGCAAAACTCTAATTATACAGCACACTCCAACAGAACTCCAATTCTTACACAAGCACCAGCGAAACCCCACTACTCACACACTATCTCCAACATCCACACACACACAAACAAAGTCTCCGACACACTACTTGAAGCTAATCTTGCGTGTACTTTCAACCAAAATGCTTTTTCAGCGTTTGTTAAAACTACCGGAAAGCTCCTAAAGTTTTGCGATTTTCCTACTGAACACACTCACACCTTCATTCTGCAAGCATTTCATTGCATTCTTCTGCATTTCATCTTAATATCAGCTTTTGTGTGTTTCTCCATTTTCTGCTTCTCTCAGAGTCTACTATCCACACTCATCTTCCCTACGTTTTGCCTCTCTTTTGCTTGTTTTTAGGCAGTTTTCCCTGCTTCTACACCCTGCAAAAATCGTATTTTTGAGGTTCAATTTGCCTTCTTTTTGCTTCTTTAAGGAAGGAAAGCTTGAAGAGGGTTTTGAAAAGAGTAGAGATAGCATCAAGAGCTTCCAGAAAATCCTCGTTTTCTTCATGGCAAGAGGCTGTGTGTTGCTATTACTTTGATTATAAAGGAAGGAGTATGATACGCTCCGGAAGAGAATCTCTCTGGGGAGCTGGGCTCTTTGTCTTTTCTGGAGGAAGGTGATGTGATTTCAGCGGAAAAATCAATTTTTTTAGTGTGTGTGTGTGAGGTGGGGGGGGGGGTGTATGGGGGTGTGTGAGTCTGTGAGTGTGTGAGTTTATGTATGTTTGTGTGTGCTCCTTTCAGTATATATTCTCCTCCCAGTGTGTATACTCCCAGCATGAGTGTGTACCTTTAGCTACGCACTCTTTGATTTATTTTAGGTCCCCTGTTGCTTCCTCTTCCTTCAACCGTAGGAATGGATTTCTTCTCCCTGCTGCTCAGACATTTAGCACTATAAGCTGCCTTTCAAGGGAAACTTTTTCTCCTTCCTCGAAGATAAATCATTTGAAAGTGGGGGTCTTCATCTTCTCTTCATGTTTGAAGATACCCTCCTGTTGCATCAAAATATCCTACTTTAGCACAGATTCCAAGGGATGCCCTTATCATAACCATAACGCTCCAGTTCTCACAGAGGCTGAGTTGCCGAAGCGAAGGCCTACATCCTTCTACCCTCCTGAAGAAGATTCTACGAGAAAATACTCTCACAAGCCGTACAGTTCTCCATCGCCCAGTAGTGATGGTACTCCACCCCC
>JADHZB010001290.1:5411-38679 GCA_015657535.1 Nephromyces sp. MM_2019 | reverse complement strand
GTGTATGTATGTGTGTGTGTGTGTGTGTATGTATGTGTGTGTGTGATGTGTGTGTGTGTGTGTGTATGTATGTGTGTGTGTGATGTGTGTGTGTGTGTGATGTGTGTGTGTGTGTGGGATGTATGATGTGTGGGATGTATGATGTGTGATGTGTGTGATATGTATGATATGTGATGTGTGTATGATCTGTGTGCGATGTGTGATGTGTGTGTAATGTGTGATGTGTGTGTGATGTGTGTATGATGTGTGATGTGTGTGTGATGTTTACTGTGTGTGTAATGTGTGTGTGATGTGTGTGTGATGTTTAATGTGTGTGAAATGTGTATGTGATGTGTAACGTGTATGCGATGTGTGATGCGTGAGTGTGTGTATTTAATATATTAACTTACCCCATTAAAAATAGGTATATTCCATTTACTTATCTTACTCCCCTCTAAAAATGTACCTATAGTCCCATCATCTTGAATTTCACGTACAACATTGATCGACTCATCGCCATAAAATACAGGCAAACTATTTCTCATATGAATAGCTGTTGAATTCCATAAACCAGGTACAGTCAATAACCTATAATATAGGTGTGGGTGTGTGTGTTTGTGTGTGTGTTTGTATGGGGTGTTAATTTGTGGGTCAGTATGATTAGATGAGTGAGTGTATGTGTATAAATATGCGGGTATAAGAATTTTTCGTGATTATCTGTGTATATGTAATTCATGTGTGTGTGTATGATGAACAGGAAATTCAGAGTAAATCGTTTACAAATCTCTGAATATACAGTGATCTATATACTTCATGCAATATATATACACTGTATTACACACGGTAACCAACATACATAAATAACATCCACATATCTAAGACCTCTCATCCTCCCGCCAACCCCACACACACACACACATAATCCTGTGTTTAAGATATTACATAATCATTTTTTCTAGTAAATCTTTGTTTTCATTTCTTGAGAGTGCAGTAAATACACAGTCTGGGACTGGCACACCATTTGGTAATACCCAGCCACTATCTGGGATGGCAAAGAGTGTGACAGGGCCAACATTAGCGATGGGATCAGTTAGTGTCTGAAATTTCTTCATCATTGAATATAATTTTGTATACTCCTACACAATAATATACACACACATTGATATAGGTTGAGAGTTGTGTGTGATTTGAAATCACTACAATGCAATTTTTAAATTTAATGATTTATGTAAGTTTGAAGTACAATTCGTGTTTGCAGGTGCTTTATGCGTGCATGTGTGATGTGATTTATGTGTGTGTGATGTAATTCATGTCTATATTTTTTGTGTGTGATGTGATCATGATCATATGATTTATGTGTGATATAATTCATGTATATAGATCTGTGTATGATACACATTTTTGATTACTTTTGACTCTTTAAAGAAATCGATAAAATTGGGACCAGGGTTCCACCTAGGGTGGAGAATTTGATCAATCTTATACAACATACCCCTCTTTGTTTTGATTATCTCAACAATCTATATATGCACATATATATATTGTGTGTATATATTGATTACACCTAGTAGTCTTGTAACATAAGATATACGTAGATACACACTTATATTCACTCATAGATAACACCACCACGCACAACTATACATAATTAGAACACTTCTCCCACCCACCCACACACACCCGCCCATTATTAACCCATCCGCCTCCCACACACACATATAAATATTTATTTCAACTTACATTTGCATCATTTATTTTATAAATTTGATTCCCATGTTCATCCTTTGTTTTTAGAAGGTCCAATCGTTCGCCATTTTTCGCCCAAAACGTCGAAATTTCATCAAATTTTATGGAAGTTGGTTGGATGATGCGAGCAATAACAACATGTCTCATTAAAATATCACTCATTGTTTGTTGATAATCTGGTAATTCTGTTAACTATATACACACACACAGACACAAAGATATATACATACATATAATCTGTAAAGCTATATAGGTGTTTATAGAACTAGCTATGTAATCTTATAATATACATTGAAATCAAGATTTCGATGATAAACATTCTCTCGGGATTTATTTATGTATTCTAAACTTAAAATCACATACACAGACACATATACACAGACACACACATACACACATATATATATACAGACACACACACACACACATACATACACACATACCTTATTCTCAAACCAATTTAGCATCATTGAATTTTCAGAATAAACAGAGTCTATGGGAGCAAAGACAGTCATCCCTATTCGCTTAAGGAATGGGTTTTTGATGAATATTTCACTTTTTTTTATAAAATCAGAAAGCATTAACAAATCCTAACAAAAATTTACACATTTTTAGGTATGCAGAATTTGTATTGGAAGGAATGGGTATGTGTATATATATGTGTGATTGGTAGGTGTATGTGTGTAGGTATACATGTATGTACATGTAGGTATTATTGTGCGTATGTGTAGGCATATAAGTATGTAATTTTAAATATATCCAATATCTATATGTGTTTAAAACACTCCTATGAGATTTATATACGTTTGAACGGAGGAGTATATATAAATTTTATTTAGTATTACATATTTCTATCAATATTTTTAGGTTTGAACAAGTGTGTATATGTGTGTTTTAAATAATTTTTTAGATTGACGCTTACAGGATCCATATCAATAACATCCATCGTAAAATCTTGTAATTGTGATTTTATATTCACTTGTAAACTCCTAATCCTAAAAATTGGATATTTATTGTATGCAAAACAATGTGCAAATTGGGTGAAAATTAGGTGCAAATTGGGTGCAAATTATTTGCAAATTGGGTGCAAATTGCATGTAAAAACCAAATAAAAGTTACACTACCAAGAGAAGCATCGTATTACCTTAATTTACGCAGATTCTCACCCAATTCATTATAACATCTAAATTCTGAACTTTGTACAAAATTATTAAAGTATATACAAATTTCTCCAGTATTAGTTTTGTTTATTAAATCGTGAATGATTTGATTAAATTTCTCTTGTTTATATTGATCATCAGCCTATAAATTTATTTCAATTTTTGCAAAATTTGAATTTAGATGAAGATGGGGAAAATAATTCTCTAAATTTATTCAATTTTTTTTTATTTATTATTTCTTACCTCTTTTATAAACCCTTTATCAAATTTAATGACATCACTATTATTGCAATAATTATATAAAATATTCCCATTATTTAAGCACCAATCTATGATTGAAATATTTTAAAAATAAGCTTTGGGTATGTTTTAAATAATAAACGCTCATATATATGAGTGTGTATATATACATAGGCACATATGTATGTAGGCACATATATATGTAGGCAAATATATATAGGAGTCAATACATATATATATATATATATATATCAAATCTCGTGATCAATTAATTTCTAATATGGTACTATGAAAGGAAAGTTGATATAATCTATCGATATATTGAACTTGGAATATTTCAAAACTTACAAATACATATTTTAAGCTTAATTAAAATTAATATTTCAAGATAAAGACCAACACATTTATACATATTATGAGCTTAAAATACAACTCAAGTTTCATACTAATGATTAGATACAAAAATTACTCATATTTCATTTTGAGATTTGAGCGCACATCCTATTAATCGAAATTTCTAATCAACATTACATACACACTCTATTATTACTCCAATTCTCTTATCAAAACTAACCATAATTATATAGCTGCTCTTCAGGGTTTATAAATTGATTTATAAATGTTGGAATTCGCTCATTTTTGCTGTTCTTTGTTGAAATTGGAATAAATTCACAATACATTTGATTGTTTTGACTTACACATTTTATGTGAATTTCTTCATCCCTACTTATAAAGTCATAAAGTCCTTTTACATCAGTAGATATCTCAACAACATTGTAGTCATCTTGGTTTTTTGTAGTGTCTAGGCTAGTTATAGTTAAATTAGAGGTCACTGATAGTTGTGTGCTATTTGTTTGGCATTGTATCTGGAAAATTTTGCTGAAATTTATTAAAATTAATAAAAATACGACCAAACTCTGATCAAGTCTCAGTTTGTGTGAGTTGGACATTATTCAAAGGAATTGTGTGTGTGCGTAGTGTTGATACGACTATATAATGAACTTTGGTGTGTTTATACTATGTTAGTTCGAGGAAATGCAGAGCAAATTTGTACAACCTTTGTACATTTTCCCGAGTTACACACTAAGTAATTTTGGGTGTGTGTATATTTAGTTAAGTATGTGAATGTTTTTGTGTGTAGAAATTGGTTTCTAAACGTTAAAAGATATATTATGAAACAAATTTACGAGATAGCTTGGGATTTTATATGCAAATTTTCCTCAAAAACTATAAGGATTAAGAAATGTGGGAGAGAGTATGTGCGTGTGTGTGTGCATATGGAATTTATTTTGTGTCAATGTGCGCATGAAATGTATATTGTATAAAAGAAATTAGCAAGAAATACTCAAACTTTATACCATACATCAAATAAATATAATTTTGCTAAGCCTTGACATTTTTAATGAAATCTAAAGTATTGAAACATGCTTAATGTGTTGAAATAAATATGTATACTCAAACCTGTGTTTAAATATATACTCATATATTCCTCTAATTTTAATACATTGATTACAAAAAGTTAGAAATTTATTAAACATCAAATTTCATTCTTATTTAAATAAACTAATCAGAATTAATAAAAAAATTTCGAATTCAACACTGTGCTTTCTAAGTTTTAAAATTTTTGAAATTTGTAAACAAAATTTGGTGAAAATTGAAAATTTAGTTCAATTTGGAAATAATTGAGAAATCTATTATGTTTATGTTTATTGTTCTGAGGAATATGTAGCATCATGCAGTGTGAGAGTGTGAATAGTGTCTAGTGTGTAGGGTATTTAGTGTGTAGTGTTTATAAACTGTGAGGAGTGAAGCTCGTAGAATATATAGCGTGTAGAAAGTTTAGTATATAGAGTGTGTAGTGTCTATCTATATAGTTTATAGTTTGTGCTATACAGTCTGTAAATTTCTAGTTAATGTTTTTTATGTTATGTTAGTAGCTTATGTGTAAATTTGATTTTTTATTATTCCGTGTAATTTATTTAGTGCAAGTAGATTTTAAAAGTTTGATATGTGGGTAAGTCCTTTATTTTCATAAGTGGTAGTTTTATTTACGTTTTAGTGTATGTTTAGCTTATAGTGTATATACATTTATACTTAAATATATATACCATACATATATATATATATATATTATATTTAAATTTATAAACACACCTCAACATTAAATTATACAAATTATGCTAAAGGTTAAATAATAACTAACCGAACATTCTCATAATTTTTTTAATATAAATAATTTAAAACACTGAAAAGGGTGAGTACATATTCCGAAAACATTTAATTTTATATTTGTATGGTATAAATGCAATTAATATCCGAATTTATAAATTACTTAGCAGCTTGTTGTACCTAAATATGAGTAATAGATGCTTCAACAAAGGTTTCAATCTAATCTATTTATATATTTATTTCACCCACATGTATGTATGCAAGGCTATATAGAGTGTTAGTAATTTTGTTTACAAGACATTCTATCAGCTGAATAGGAAAATTTTTCATACAACTTTTTTTTGAAAATTTCTCTCGTAGTATTCCGAAAAATATTTACATATTTTTTTCCTATTCTAGTGTCAAACAAATATATATATATATATATGCATTGTAGATAACTAGAACACAAAATGCTAATAAATAAATATTCAATCTGAATTGTAACTGATTGATGTTAACTCTTTATAGTGCCATTGTAGTTTTCAGAGTTTTTACCAATATCCCTAATTTCGATAACAACTGCAGTCTGTCTAACGTTTAACCAAAAATAAACTACACAAGCACATGAAAGAATTGCCATTGACATGCTAGTTAAGCAATGTATCAATTTGGAATTATAAGCTATCTCATAATCTGGTATTTGAACAATTTCTTGCTTTGGATGGCTTAGAGATGCACACACACAAAAATACAGGCATAGGTGTAAGTTTATAATCACCGACACATTTTACATATAAAATTTTGTTATTATCAACTTAAAAACACTGGCACAAAGGCACAAGCATGCATGTGCATATAGACATAAATAAACGCATAAAAACATACATAAAGTTATTGTGCACATCTTTTCAGGTATTTGCGCATTAGCATGTTTCTATAGTCAAAAAATGTACATATATTTATCTTGATGATCCATTCACATCTTAGAGTTTATATATATTTATTGTCAAGCAAAGTATCATTTTATGTACGTTTCAATTTATAAATGCACCCATGCATATACACAGTAAAAATGATATTTGACTTAAGAGAGTTTATAAGATGTGCAACTAAATCAAAACTCTTAAGCATTATTAGTTATGTTTATTGTAAAATAAACTGGAATCGATTTATAAATTATAAATTAATAAATTCAAGATTCTAAATATTACACACACAAATACTTACATCTCACATCTTCCAAGATTCTTTAAATGTGTAACAAAAGCTATGAAAAAAATTTGTATGCAAAACATGGAATTGAATAACGCTTTCATTTTAAAATAAGGGGTGTTGGGGATGGATCAAGATTTTAATTAGATATACATAACTCAAAATTATTTTAACAAATGGTTTAGAGGTTTTTGCCAAATAAATTATAGATATATAAGCTATATATACATCTATATCAGATTTAATGTATCGAATTATTATAAATTTACTTTTTCACAAATCTATAAGAATTTTACACATCTAAATCTATAAAAATTAAAAAATGTATGAATTTATTAACTCAGCTTTTACTCTATTTGCTTAGATAGCCTATAGACATGTAGCCTCATGCCTACCAATTATTTATGGATATTAATACACATAATTATTTTCCACAAGTAAAAAAATTAAATTAATACGTACAAAACAGTATATATATATATATAATTGTTATGCACACATATAAAAAATTGCTTACACTCACTCTACTAATTAATTATAACACAGCAAAATTACTTGTACCCACAGATGAAAAGTAGTTACAAACATAATCTAATTACATGATCGGGCTCAAGTCAATAAGCACAACCTAACAAATAGTTTACTCAAAAAATCAAGACAATTTACACAAAATGCACCCATTTGAATATAAACATGCGAAGTAAATGCTCAACTATATATATTAGTTACTTACAAACATGAATATTCCAATAATTACTCAAAAGCGCACTCTTGTGCATTGTACATTTATAAGTAGACATAAATTATCTACAACAAATACAGTTTTCACATACAGGCACGGATCAATCTCCCATTTTACAAGAAATGAATAATCTACAAATTAATTTTAGTTTTTTAAATTTAAATTATTTTAGTATAATTTTAAAACGTGTAAAATAATAAAGATAAAAATAAACATAGTAATAAATTTTTATTAAAGCTATAATATATATATATTTTTGTTTAATTTTGTCTTGAATGCAAAATTATTAAATTAAATGTTTTTTTATAGAGATGAAAGTCCAGGTTCTAATTTCATCATTTTTAAGAGTTGGCTTATTTGCTGTTTAAAGTGTGTGTATAATAAAATGTGAAAATGTGGGAAGCATTAGATATTTATATATTTATGAATCAGTTTGTATGTGTATATCTGTACTTGGGTGTATTATAATGTGTATATATTATATGAATGCGTGGATTGATACTATGTGTCTCTGCTAATATGTGCTATGTTTGTGGGTATTAAAAGTATTGTCTATGTTACATGTTAATCTATGTGTGTATCCAATGTGTATATATATCAAGGAATTGTGTATGTTATATGAATGGTAGTATCTTTTTACCTTAAAGTTAGTGTGTTCAGCTGTTTTCATAATTTCAAATACAGCACCCTCAGAAGTTAGTAATGTTGCTCCAGTATTCTCCATTCTCTAAAATTAAGGAAAATTTTATGAAATTTCAACGATTTTTCTTATAATCAACTAGGAAAATAATATATATATTCTTAAGTTAAAATCTTACTCTTATAGCTGTAGTACGATCTATAGGTTTCTGAAAGATAAAAATTACATATGCTTTTCGTTTTATTATTTCCTTTTCTGAAAAAATGTAGATGAGTGTTTGGTTGCTAAATAGATGTGTCTAAAAAAGGTGGTATTGGTGTATAACTTTAACTTAATCACATATAATTAATGTGTGTTTGTAAATGAAATCTAAACATATAGAAGCGTATATTATTTAAGTTTAATTGGATTTTTTGTTGAATTTATATAATTTACAACCTGGCTGGAAACTCCATCAGTTATTACGAAAACATCATAGCCTTCTTTTATCAAATCTAAGGCAGTTGCCTATTTGAAATATAAAAATTTGAATATGTATATAATATCGATTAATTTCAGTTGTTATAGATGTGCATTTAAGCTTATTGTGTATTACTATGATGTGTTGCAAAAGAGTTAAATGTAGCCGATGAAGCTAATGATGCCTGCGGTATTATGGTTTAAGTTTTGTGAATCAGTGTATACATATATTATGATCGATTAAGTGGGAGGTTAACATTACTAACTGTGATTTCATAAATGTACATGAGCTTGCATGCACAGATTGAAGCACACACATACATATATGCAAATAATTACTAATTATACCTGGACACAAACATGAGTTTCTATACCGAAAAGTACAACTTGTCTTAAATTGTTTTCCTTGAGTAGGTCTTTCACTTCAGGAATCATCATCGAAAATTTTAATTTCTCAAATACCCTTGCATCGCTAATATCTAACTCTGGTACTGAAATTAAGTGTGAAGATTTACGAATATATAGGAAAAAGGGCTATTTTGCTGGGGGTAAAATTATAAATGTACATCATTAGTTTGATTCTCAAAAATGACTAGGTCTATAAGTAATAAATTGAATACATAGCTGTTTCAGTGTCAATATTTATGTGTATGTTCTAGTAATACTTACTTGTTTTACCAAGAGCTTTGGGGTATTGTTCTGTTACGATTGTTGGGATGTCTGGTTTGTAAAATGTGATGGTTTTAGGTATAATGGAGAGTATTACACAAATCAATCAAGTTGCATTAATTTTTAAAAATAAAAATGATATGCATATATTGCAAAAACATTCATATCAGAACTTAGCAATAATTTACCGATATTCGCATAAAATAAAAAAGAATTGACAATTTGCACAAATTTACATATATGACACATAATTAAAAGGAATTTATATAGATACGTATGTAAATCACAAAAAAAAACTTAGAAAACCATATAAACTCATGTACAATATATTTTCACGCATAATATACATACTCAGAATTTTTGCACACTTTAGTAAAAACTGTGCCGTTGATATTATAGTTGGCATTTGGTGGATTAAATCAACAAATCTTTGCTTTAAAAAATATAATATATGAAGCATTGTTTACAAGTGTATTATGTATATACTTATCTGCACATATTATATATGTATTCTAATATCCTAATGTATATGTTTTATTACCTGAATATCACAGCAGAAGAATGCTGTTTTACTTTGTTCCAGTATTCTAAAATTAGTTTTCATTTTAATCATAAAATTTTTTAAATTGATTAAACCAACAAATTATAAAAGTATTCCGATGGGTATTCCAATATGTAATAGCCGTTGAGTATTACACTTGAGGTGGCTATGAGATATATGATTTGATTGTTTGTGTGAGGCTTATATATGCTTACATGTGTGTAGGTAAGGGGTATAGTTGGGTGGGTGATGTGTATGAGGTAATGTATGCGGATTGGTAAGTGATGAGATTGTACCCTCTGTGGGTGGTGTGAGTTTATGGGTGGGTGGCTCTTAAGCTTAAGAGCTGTGTTGATCTAACTTTAATTGTTTATATTGTTTCTTCTAAGATTTTTGGATTGGGTTAATTATAAAGCGTGCATGTATGCTATATGAAAGCTGCTCACAATGGTTGAAGTGCTAAAATGGTGCAGAAAGCACTCTAAAAAATGTGTGTGCTATGACTGATACATTCAACGGTGCGTATGTTTATTTGTAGATTTACAATAATAATTGTGTATTTTTTGGCAAGTTTGTCAATGCTCATTAATTTTCAGCTTATATCATTATTCAAATTAATATTTCCTAGTTGTTAATTTCAATATTGAAACTTTCGTTTTCAAAATAAAGGTAAAATTAAAGATAATTATTATTTTATTAAGTTATTCATAAACGCTTAAAGCTACGCATACTGTATATAGGTATATATAATAGCAACTTTACAATTTAAAAATCTAAAAAAATTTGAGATAGCTTGTATTTGTTTGGTTAATAACAGTAACAATAGATATGGAAAAAAATTGGTTTTTTGAAAGGAAAATTAATTATGTTTTACTTCCTATTATACGTAATAAAAATTTAAATACTGTAGCAAATATCAGGCAATTTATGTGAAAATAGTTTTAGGTTTGTGTTATAAATAAACTTCCCCACCCCAATTCAATTTAATGTATTTGACCAAAATTTCAAGAAACTCGGTTTTAAACTTGTCAACTCTATGATAATCAAGACAATTTTTGATGAGCCAAACTGATTAACAAACCAATTTTTCTTCTCTCTAGTTTTAACATGCTTTGTTTCTATTATTTATGAACTAGTTTCTCGAACTTAGGATATTTCATTGCTCAAAATGGGTTTTCCTTTTAATTTTTTTGCTCGAGTTTTCTTGTAAACCTCTTAAGCATGCCATATTATTTTTGTTAGACTACTCTCAACCAAAATCTTATTGGAAAATCTACATGTTACAATCCTTTTATTCAAAGTAGGTTTCCAAATTCTCAATAAACCTCACTATTCTAACTCCTGATAAATTGTTGATAAATTTTTGTGTGATACTTTCTATTCTAATGCTTATGAATCTATTCTTCCTTATATATGAAAGCTTACTTTTAAGTTATACTTTTCAAAGAAATCTCACTTGTTTCAATCCCTGGGAAAATTTTCTATCAATAATAAATTTTTTGTGGAATCGTCCCCCATCGAGTTCTACAATATTTTTTTTTTATACTTAGTATAACCAATTTGTTCTACCCGACTTATCTTAACTACTAGATTTCAAAGTAGATTAGGTGTAGTTATACTAGTTTTCAAAGCTTAGAATATAAATTAATTATGTCTTATAGCATTCTAGAGAAATAAACTTATAAGTCTTGAAGTCTTGTTTCTAACACGTCTTGTCTAACCATTTCCCTTTTTTTCTTGATTATATTAACCTCTTTGATGCGTCTTGAGCTAAGATTTTTATAGCCATTTGCTCAGAAACATTTAAATCCAATCAAAATTTTCTTTCATTTCGTTTTTTAATTTAAAAATTGTTATTATATTTTTATTCCGAAAAAAATTTTAAGAAATTATTCCAATATGAAGAATCTAACTTGTTATATCATTTCTCTTTTTGTAACCATTTCCCTTTTCACTACTATCTCAGAATCAAAAGAAAATTTTGATAATGTTGTAGTAGAACACGAACACAATCACGATATGATAATGACTGATGATTTTAACGTAGCTCCCGAATCAGCCATGATGGAAACCAGTGAATATGTCCCATATACAAATTCCAAAGCTGGAAAGAACCTTAGACAATTAGAAAAGGAACCTGAATTCTTTTTCAATTACAACTCAACACAGTTCCATGAATTCTTTTATGACACATTTTATCAATTCAATCCAGCTTTCGCTAATTACATGAATAGTACTCAATGTTCTATGTTTGGAACTAATGCAAGCTGTTTCTTGATGTCCTATGCAGGTAATGAATAAATTTATAGATTTGAGGAAATTTTTATGTTGCTGGTTTTTTTTTATTTCAGAATATGTTGGCAATTCATGGGGAACAACTAGTGCCGATGAACAAAAAATGGCATTCTGGATAAATACCTTCCTTGAACCAATGAAAATGACTTACCCTACGGCTAAATTTTTCTGTGCTACAGCTCAAGTGTTTATTCCCGCAGCTACTTTCCAAGATGGTCATAAGGAAACTCCAGAACAAGTCAATGAATTTGTCACTCAAGCAGTTCAAAACTGTACCTTTACTACCACTACCACAACAACAACAACTGCTACCCCATAATCGGGTGATTGAATTGTTTTGTAAAAACAATTCCATGCAAGTTTGGCTGGTTATTTGAGTTTTGATATCAAAAATTTCCTAATTTTTAACAGTGATGTGTATTAGTGGTGACAATTTTTAGGATTTAATTCATAATTAATCTTGTCAAAAATAGATATTTATTTTCAAAAACCCATTAAAAGCTTTGTAAAAAAATCAATTTTGATAATGAAATGACTAAAACGGATTTTTATCACGTTAATAAAGATATTTAAATGTAGCCTATTTAACAAAAAATTTAATAAATGCTGAGAATATCTTCGTGAAAAATATTTGCATAATTGAAATTCCAATTATAAAAAACTGTATTAACCACAAAGTGAATAAGGAAAATAAAGTTGCTCTTAGAATGACTGTATGAGTTTTCAGAGGTATAATTATATGAGGAAGGTCATCTAATGTCTTATATCTGCTTTCTAGATCTTCATCTTCGGTAAAAGTTTGATTGACTTGTAGTTTAATTTGATTGTTTTCGTCATGAATAGATATGTTGACATTCGTACCTAAGAATAAATGATTAAAAATTAATATAATTTAAGAATTTTCAGAGTGTGATCAAAGACTTTATAAAATTGCTATTAAGGCGGGAAAGTATTTCTGATTCAAGGGTTTTAAATAGCTACGAACACAAGAGGTCACGAACATTATGAGATGTCTTGGATTGCCTACCTTTATTTTTCTCTGTAAAATAAAACTTGAGTATACCGAAATTTTTATCAATAAAAAAATCTTCGAATTGATTTCGGTGTTGTGAGAAGCGAGGCATGAAATAATTTTTAAATGAAAAATTTGTAATAAAATTTTCCTTAAGCGAATGTGTCATCCCACTTGAGGTTGCTTCAATCACCCCTTGCTATAAGAAGGATTGGAGTTTAAGGGGTTATTGCTTTATGAGGGGGAGTTTTACTTACCTGGTTTCCTATTAATTCAGCATAATGTACATCACCCGAAAGGAAAATCACTCCTTTTGGTTTATTCTTCTTAATGAGATCGAAAAGTCGCTGACGTGCTTTAGGGTAATGGCCCCAATTTTCTACCATTGGGATAGAAGTTCCTATCTAGAGTGATAAAATTCCCTCATTGTAAATTATTTTGCTATTTGTTCAAAAGATAAATTCAAATATCATCAAATACCTGAATAGATGAGACAATTATGTTGACACTTGCGTCGCTATTGATCAACTGTGACTCTAGCCATAGCCATTGAGCCTCACCAAGAATATCACCAGCAAAAAAAGGTTTTATTCTAATATTTATCAGATAATAATAATTCAGGGTAAGTATATTTTACTTATATATATGCTAACCCAAAAAGGCTTGTGAGTCCCCTCAAAATTGCATTTAATAACACCATAGATCGGTGGCTTGAGATGGCAGACATATTTGGAAAGATGCCTACATCACGATGATATCTTGTATCCAAGAGAATCACTTTAACTTGCTTATTTATAGGTGAAGCTGGCCCAAAAACATGTGATGAATAAACTCCTCGGCGCCATCTTCTAGGATCATTTTTTGATATGTTTAAGAAATCAAGGAATAAAGCCTGACTTTCATCCTTAAATTCAAATGTTCCATCCGCATCATTTACGCCTGTTTAGTTTTATGAAATTCATAAATTTTCTCAATTTCTATACAATTATTAGCCTCTTCTAGGACACTATTGAACGCTGGATAAATGCTACTTGTGAAATAAAATAGTGGAACTTCACAAAATTATTATAAATAAAAATGAAATATAAAGCTTGAAAATTAAGTGCTGTGTTAAGCTGTATTCATACCGAAATCATGATCATCCCAGGTCCCATCGATAAACTTATGGTGATGTTTTATAAGTTCGTAGTCATGCCCAACTCTTTTGTATGCCTTATATAAGCCTTCCGGATAAGGTGGTTCTGCATGAATATCAAAATGTTCCAATAATTCTTTTTGGTAATCTAACATTAATATTTCTTATTTTGAACTTGAATAAATAGCATCACCCATCCATATGAAGGCTTCAGCATTGTGTGAATTTATTGACTTAGTCATAGTCGTATAGCTTTCATCTTGTTTACAACAGCTTACAAAAACAAGACTATTTAAAGCCTCAGCTGTTATCGTATCGGGTGAGCTTAGTGGTTGCAACACCAGTCCTTTATCATCTGAAGAATTCATAGCCCATACTTGGCTTTTATAAATCGAGAAGCATACAATATATATAAATATATCTGGGAAGAACCTAATCGTATAGACAATTGATAGTTTATTCATTTTATGTTATCTTTCGTTTAATCTACACTGTTATATATAATCTTTTAGAGAAGAAAATTTATAACAACCTGAAGGGAATTGTATGTATAAATATGTGTGCCATATATGTTTCTAATGTAGTCACAATGCCAGGAATTGTTAAATTTTTGAGAAATAAAACACAAATGTTTATATTATAACGATGTTTGTTAATTTTTCCTAAATTCTTGGCTATAAATTTAAACCATATTTTGGTTGCATAGGCTAAATTGTACTGTATTAGTACTGCATCTACTAATTATATTTTATCAACCTTTGGTAATCGGATTAGTTTACATTTTTATTTTTTTTATTTGAGCTTTTAGATTTTTAGGCCTTTTAAAACTCCTTTAAATTTCTAAATATTATATTCCCAGGTCAGATATATAAATAAAATTCAAATCTGTAAATATTTCAATGTTTTCATATTATTGATTTAAATATAATTTGTAAATTAGAATAGGTTGTTTGTTTGTTAATAGCATCTTTAACTTTTCAAAAAAAATGTAGTTTTAGTGAGGACAAAAAGAATTGATTGTTTTTTAAGTTACAAATGTGTCGAAATTTTTTTATTGTTAATTTCAAATTTATATGTTGAATAAATTGCAAAGTTGATTAATTGCTTGACATTTTATGTGGATATTTCTTAATTAAAGTAAGATTCTAATGCATTTGAAACATTCCTTTGAACAAATTTATGATATTCATTTATATTAATTCTTCACAGTTAATAGAGTGGGTTTTTAATTCATTTATTGTTTGTAATGCTTTTCTAATTTATTGAATGCATGGTTTTCCTAATTGCTAACGTGTGACAAAATTTTTAACTAACTCAGGATTTTTATAGCTTAAAACTAATATTAATTGGTGCTCTGCACTAACTTTATTGGCCATTTAACATGTTCCAGTAATTGCGAATATTGTTAAATCTTCACTTCGCAACACATTTAATATAAATTAATTTTATTATTATACAATCTTAATAATATTTCGTAGGTTTAAGGAATACCTGACTTCTCAAGAGAGTAGTTTGTAAAAATTAATCAAAGTAGTTTAATTGATCTAAGACTGACTTAAACTTAAAATTTAAATTGAATAATTTCAATTGAGATCAATTTTAAAACTAAAATAAAATACGTCAACTGAGTAAATAATGATTAATCAAGATATTTTATCTAATTGACTCCCCACACAAAATTCATAGACCTACATGCAAAATAAGAGGTTCAATTTCTTTTTAATCGGATACATGTTATAAGGTTGAAAGTATAATATCATCTTATAATCCGAGTATTAATATTAGCACTGTAAAACTTACTTTCCCCAACAATTTTAACAACAATAGCAAACATTTTGTGCTCTTTCCAATTGTAAAAAGTACCATTAAGAAACTAGATAGGCAACTTAAAGTATTAATAAATACTTGTAAAGATTAAAATCATAGAGGATATAGGGTCATTAGCTTGGAGATTGTTCATTCTTATAGGAGATTTTTTATTGGTAATATGTTGGTTTATAAAACTAATTATGGAAATTTATAAATTGATTTCAAATTTTGTAATTTATAGTAATATTTCAAGTCAAAATTAAACAACTGCGTCCTTTCTTCACTTTTTACCAATATTATGAAATAAATGAGATTGAATGCGTCAAGCTTTCAGCAAGCTGAGCAAAATTTCACTAAGGCCACTTTTTGAGACAGCTGGCAGATGATTATAGCAAATGGAATTTTTTCTTATAATTTGCTATCGTCACTTGAAGGACTAGTAGCTAAGCATTCCAAAAGTTAGAGTGCTTTACAGAATTGTTAATAAAAGGGTAAACTTGATCTCCAAATTTTATTTAATGTGTTGTATAGACATTTACAAAAAAGAAATTATAATTTTCAGCAGAGTTTTAAAAACAAGATTCGGAGTAACAATTTTCTGTCCTAGATATTTTAAAGAAAATTGCTCTATAGCAGTTTGCTTAAATCAGTTCTGTATAGATAATCCTTCCAATAATTATATCACCTAAGAAAGCAAAAATGAACTAGATGTTACAGTTTGTGTTGTTTGAATAAATATAAAACTTACAGTAAGCTCGAAAACCGATGGGTTAATTATATTGATTATATTTTCATAACAACGTTATCTCGAGTAACTTGATGTATTATTATATATTTTACCTTATAACCGAATTGATTTCAAAAACACTGAAGCATCAAATATACTTTTATATAATTCTTACCAAACTGGAATTTCAAATTTACTTAAAATATCCTTATTTACATCTTTTCTTTGTTTGAAATACTTGTTAAAAGTTCTCATTTTCTTTTGTGTTCCAGAGTAGTTATTGCAAAATTATGTGAGAATTTCAGATGATTAGCCAAAACACTAAATTTATTTAAAATATTAATGCACTTTTAAATAAATTTGGTTAAATAACTAGATCCAAAATAAGAAAGGGTGTTATGTAGCTTATGTAGCATTTAAGAATAGAGTTTAAGAAAGATAATCAATAATAATCAAAGAAAACTAAACATATCCATAAATGATTTGCATATAATTATATAAAGATTAATAATGTTGCAAAATTTTGTGCAATTAATTAGCAAGTTTTCAAAGAGCTTATTTATTCCAGTTTGGTGATAAAATGTTCGAATTTAAGTGTAATGGTTGTTGAATGAGTAATTTTTCCTTAGAAAAGTTTATCCCTTAAAAAAAAATTTCCACTTATAGCGTAAATATTTAGCTGATGTGTGTTATTTAAATAACAAATTAGTAAAAGCCTAGAATTGATTATGTTTAAAATTGGATAAAAAAGAATTTATTGTTGAGGTGAATGAGTCGCTGTTTCGGTGAATTTATTTGGGTTACTTTTATAAAAACTTGATTGATCTAAATTAACATCCCTTTGATGCTCAAATATCGAGTTTTTCTGGTTATAAGGCAATGGTTCATAAGAGTTTTTATGGCCATCTGAAGTAAATTTTTCATAGGGGAAACTGTAATATTCAGATAACAGAGGCTCATTGTTATTGGAATTTTCTAGTTTTAAGTCCTCAGATTCGAAACTGGGAAACTTTACGTAAGGTGCAGAAAACATATGATCATTGGACCTATGTTCAGGCTCACTTTCAGTAGCATAAGAAGAGTGGGGATCTTCAAAAGTAATTGTAGTATTGTGAGGGTGAGTAGAAAAATGCGATGGGTGTAATGGATCTGTATAAAACAAGGTTTCATCATGTACCGAAGGGATGAGATTGATTGATCCTGCTTTATCTTCCATTTTAAATACTTCGTTAGAATCCGTGGATGAGGGGCCTAGATTCTTGTTTTTCTTACGTTTTGATGGTTTTGAGGGGATTTTATTCTTTGTAGCAGATTTTTGTAGGTGAAAATCATCCTGGAATTTGTCTTGGTCATTGTTGATATCTATGTTAGAGTTTTGTATTTTAGATGGGCTTGCTTCTCGAAATTTGTCGTGGTTAATTACAGTTGAAGAGTTAGGACTCTTTTTGTCGTGATTGCTGATAGTTGAAGAATAAGGACTCTTTTTAGAGTTTTTCTTACGCTCAGGTATTTCTGTATCAAAATGTTTGTGAGTATCTTGCTCACCAGGAAATTCTGGAGCAAGACTTTGGCTGTCCGGAAATGGGGGAAAAGTAGATGGGCTAGGCATAGGCTCAAATTTAATTTCTGAAGAGCCGTTGGGTTCTTCAAAAGGATCAGTGTAAGTGCGTGCTCCTTTGAGCCTTCGTTTTTCAAATATGGATGGGTGTGCATTTGAGGGTTTACTGAGGGGGCTATTCAAAGGAGAATAGAATGAATCGTCTAGATCATCTTTATCACCAATCCAATCATTAATTGACGAATCATAGTCATTTTTTTCGTTGAAATTTATGCCTTTTGTATCAGTATTTGTGTAATTCAATTGATTTAAATCTTTCTGTGGATTTGATTTGTCTTTGGTTGGCTTTTTAAAGATGTCTTCATCGGCATTCGAAAAATCTTTATTTGACTGTGGGTTGTTGGCATTGATAAACTCAGACAAAGATGGAGATTTATCTTGCGATGGTGGGCTTGTTTGTCCTTTGTTGATATTATTAGATTGGGAGTTATTAGCTCTACGTTCGATTTCAGCGCTTAGCTTTTGATGTTCCTTAGCCTTTTTGTCATATCGTGAGGAGAGAGAAGCTACTTCTTTGGATACAATGGATTCTAGTTGAAGGTTGTAATTAGGACTTTCTTTCCTTTTAAGTTGTAATTCAGCAAGTTCTTGTTCCTTAGCTTTTCTATCTTGAAGAAAATATTTCATAGATTTATTAACTACCTCTAAGTTAGTTTGTAATTGCTCATCGGAAATTGATGAAAGATCATTATCTTCGGCATCATTTCCATTATCAACGTTGGTATCTCCTTTCGGGAAGGATGTGTCACCATATGAATTTGTTTTAGAATCATTAGAACTTTTTTCTTTATCATTTGATGATGGTTTTTTAGTAAAATTATAATCCTTATTAGAATAAGGAGTTTTGCTTCTACTATTAGAATCTGAGCTAGGAGATCCTTCATCAAAATTGATTGGTTTTTCATTAGGTGACTTGTTTTTATCATTTCTCGAGGAAGGATCTTTGGGTTTAGTGCGAAGATTAGGTAAGTTTTTTGTAGTGAGATCACTGGGTTTTGGAGCCAAATATTTCGACTCCCTCTTATTGCTTTCGGTTTGTCGATTTATTTGATTTTCAAGGAATTCCTTAGCCTCATTGATACGATTGAATTGATTTTGATGTCTCTTTTTAATATTTGAGTTGTCGTTAGTTACCTTATCAGGGTGCCATATTTTACACATTTTCAAATATGATCTTTTAATCTCTTCAGTAGTTGCTGAAGAAGGTAATTGAAGGATTTGAAAGCGTGTAGCGTTTAATTGTTCTTTTAATTCTGTCATTTTTGTTCTTTCATAAACTTTGAACTTTTCATATAGCCTGTTACACACATCTAAAGCCGACTTCCAATCTAACAAGTTTTCGTATAATGTAATTAGTGTGAAATATACACTTTTAAGATCAGAGTTGAGATCTAAACTTTTTTCACAGTCTTCGATGGCCTCTAACCAATCCCCAAGTTGAATAAGTGCTTTTGCCTTATTAGTGTATAACTTAGCTAGATTTTCACGAGACATTTTTGTGCTATGTTCACCTTCTAAATCCAATAGGTCTTCTGATAATTTTATTGCTTTCAAATATATATCACATGCTTCAATGTACTGTGATTGCCGATAAAGATCAAATGCTTCTGAGGCTAGTTGGAATACTGTGGCCCAAACTAACTTTTCTTTGACTTCTGGACCACAGATGTCTAGAGCTGTCTTACCTGCTTGATTAATAGCCTTTAAAGAAGGATAATATTCTTCATGGGATGTTAGGTAATCAATCATCAATCCATTGTTGTGTATAGCTGCAATATGCCATAGATTGTTACCAGTTTCTGGATCAATTGGCTGTGGGAGATGTCCACAAAAGGAATCGAAAAATTCTAACATTTCGCCTCCAGATTTGAAATTATCAGGCCTTTTCATTAGCTGTAAAATTGAACTAGATATTGACTTTTCAATTTCAGGATCCAATTTTGCTAAAATGTATTTATTAAAGAGGGAATCTTTAGCAATGTAGAACCAATGCCTGTTTCCCCATATCATAGATGTTTCCAAAAGATAATTGAAGCTGAAGTTATCTGTGTGACTTAAAAGCGTCATTATATAGGCTAGATCAATGTAAGCATAATCATTAGCACTTGCTAATGTTTTAGCGTAGCCGGTGTAAGGAAGAAATATTGCGTACCAATAGTCTTCCATTTGAGTTGATGTATTACCAGTTTCAATTTTTTTGCGTGTGATTATCTGATTTATAGCAGTTGATTCGAGTTGTATAAGGCTTTCCAAGAGCTCGAGGATTTTTGGATCACCAATAACTTGTGTAAAAACCTTAAGATTCTTTTTGAGATCCCTTACTTGTTTAGATATGTCATCTTTAACATATATTGAGCCTCGTTTATCTCGATTGAAACTGTTTACCATTCCCTTAAGAGTTTCAACAATTTCATTTCTTACTAATCCCTCGCTTGAGGTATAGTTTCGTACATTTTCATGATAATCTTTGAAATCTTTGGGAAAATTCATTGGCTTTTGGCTTAAAAGTTGTTTTATAGAGTCTATTAGTTTTTTTTCTTGTTGATAATTCTCGATCACATAGTCTAAAGGCACTCCAGTGTCTTTTTTTATATTTATAAACTTACAATTGCCAACTTTTTCCTTTATACTGCTGAGAATTTTGTTTTGTTCATCACATCTTTTCTTGTATAGAAGCAAAGTGTTATCTTCTTCCTTGTCAATAGTTCGAGATTTTTCTTTACAAAAAGTAGAAAATGCTTGAATATCTTTATTCAAAGATTCATATCGCTCATTTAAAGCTGTCACCTGATTTGTGTGGTGGGATTGTAGTTCATCCGATTTTCTCATGTAAGTTGATATTAATTCCTCCTTTTGTTTTATTAAGTTTTGAAGCTCTTGTTTTTCTTTTGCTAGATTCATTATTTTGCCTTCTAGCTGAGATCTCTCGTCACTCAAATGTCTATTGAAATTGTTTAAGTCCATTTCATACTGCCCACTTAGCTTTTTTAGTGAAGTTATAAAACCTAATGTTAATATGTTAATGGGTGTAGGGAAATAATTAAAAAGATTAGTTATTTTTGTCATTTAGGGAATTTTATAAATAAAATCAGTATTATATCCTCTATTTAGCTGTGATTATAAAGGTCTATATAGATCGAAATACTTTGCTATTACGTAGTTCCTCAAAAGACTGGAATGTAAAATACAAAGTAGTGCTTTAGGCTTACGAGTGTGTAAAGAGGTATCTATTTTACCATCGTAGATATCATAAGATTCTGTGTATCCTTCATCTTCGCTTTGATACCTAGGTTGATGTTCCTGATGGTGATGGTTGAAATTCTGGAAGAAAAAGCTATTGTTACTGTTATCCGTATTAGAAGTGTTTCTCCCGTGGGTTTTGGGTTTCAGGAAACTATTTGTTGCATCGCTAGTTGAATAGCTATCGGTGCGATTGGAATAAAAATATCTTGCTTGAGAAGTTGAGTTTGCATTTACATTTCCGCTTGACTGACGAGTAGAGGGTACTACTGGTGGTGAGTTATCCCTATTAATAGGATTAGTCTTTAAAGGAAATTGAGGAAGTGGATCTCCCGCTTTGGCACTGGGTTTTTGCATCCTGATTGAAATAAACATCGATCATAGCAAATAAAATTTTCAATAAATAAAAATAACTAAGGTTCTCGAGTGAGAGATTATAGCTAGGAAAACTTAAATATATTTATAATTGGCCCTTTAGAAAACTGGCTGCTTACTTTCAAAAATTTGGATATCTCTTACTGGGAAATAGAACTATGCTGCTTCAGGTTCTGTTCCAGAAGGATCTATTTTTTTCATTGAGATAGGTGAGGTGCTAAAAATACTTATGATTCACACCCTCTATATGCAAATTGATATCATTTGTTTCAACAGGGTAGTAGAGACGTGTTGCAAAAAATATCTATACCTGGAGGGGATATACTATCTAAAATGCAGTTTCTCGAGAATGAGGTAGTCTTATGGCGCATTATAGTTCATTCTTAGTGATTAAGAAAATCGTTTTATTGTGAGAAATTAAGTGTTAGCTATTGAAGATCAAATAGAAAAGAAATCAAGAATTTTACCGGTTGATATGTCAGGATTTCTACTGTTAAAATTTCTTTGATAAAACTTGCGCTGGTTAGGAGTAAATAGTATCAAAGTATGAAGGGGAAATTATAAGCAATATTTTTGTTATAGATCTGTTTTGTATTCACTTTAACCTTCTTATTAGATGTTAGTTTGTTATTAATTTGTTATCAATATCGAAATAGCTCGTTTAGAGAGTGATTACAATAGTGATTATAGATAGTTTAAAAGTGGGTGAGAAATAAAAATAATTTGAATTAACTCGGGGTAAATGATTATTCATACAAGTTACAAGTATGAGTGGAAAGAAAATTATATATGTAGGGATGTATAATATATACTGATTTTGTTAAATACGAGGATAAAATTATTTTCAAATAGATTGTTTAGATTTATTATAGGAAATTAGCAAAATTTCTAACTGCGGTTTTTGTATTGTTATTTTCGTTAATGATTTGGAAATTTTGCTCATACCTTTTCTTGCTTATAATAATAGTTGGAATTGTTGTAGAATAGATGTAGTAAATGTGCTACCGCATTAGGGAATTCAAGTACTTTAAATGTGTATATATAAATGTTCTAAGTATTTTTGTCTAATATGGATGCTGAAACGTTGTAGGGGAAGGGGCACACATAATTATTCAACATGTTGTATGGAAACTAAGCTGCTTGTTGAGATTAATTCCTAAAGATTATCTAAATATATAGGTAGCATTTTGTTGACTAACTCCATTTAGTAAATTTGTGAAAATCTAACATATTTTAAGATAAAGTTATGACTTTTATGACTATCCTTTAGTTCTATCTAGATAATTTAAAGAGTTCGTGTGTTCAGAGGTGTTTTTTTAATAAATTATATTAAAAACATAGAACAGCAACATCGTCTTAGATTTTTATACCTAGAGTGTCCACAAAGTTTATGAATTTTTGTGGTTTGATATTTGTAAATTTTGTTGTGCCTTTTATAAAATTTAAAAATCTAGATAATAATTATTAAAATTTTTAGTGTTATAAACTAAACCATCTGAGTGAATTTCTTAATGAAGATATGTATTTATTACTCATTTAAGATTTATTTTTAGACGTAATACATTTCAATCAATTTGCGTATATGAATCGATTCTAGAGATTAGGTACATAGTGAAATAAATATGCATAAAATTGAAAGTGGTTTTAGATATATAAGCACCTATAAATGAAGTTGAGTTGGCATAGTTAGATTGGCATACATACACCAATACATGATTTTTTAACTTAACATACATATTCACCTATGTAGCAACGATATCAAAATGATATATATACATGTTTAAATGCTTACCCATATAAATTTTAATTGATATATTTATTTACATCTATCGATATGAGTTCGTGGATCTCATATTGTGTGCATATTTAGAGCTGATATGAAATAATACGCACGTGAACTGTGGAATTGATGTTATGCAGACTAGTTACTATCATGTAAATCTGGTTAGTTTTTGACTAATAAGCCAAGTATAGGTGTCAAAACATTTTGAAAACACTATCCCAATAGTGCTTTTGCATCGATTATATGCACTTAGTAAAATACAACAGTGAAAGCATACAAGTGTGTGTGCACTAAGAATATGAAGTTAGTATAATTTTGCTTGTTTTCACTTGTGTTACATTTTCAATGATTAACTATAATGACTTTCAGAAGAAAATACCAAATTGTGAAACAATGCTGAAGTTACACGACACAAATTAACCCCTATGTACTTCTAAAAAATTTACAAACTTTACACCTACCAAAAAAAGCCACCAAGTGCATAACACACCTCACCAATAGCAATCGTACATCTTAATGATTGCGCTTTAAATATATAGGCATTCATGTAGATCCTTTAGGTATGTGACATAGAGAGATGAACACATGATAACATACTTAAATATGTTACAATCAATTGGTGCAAGAGTCACTCAACAAATAGAAGAGTCATGTTTCACTCATATCGAGTTGTATTCTTTAATTAATTAGGTTGCTTGCAAACACGTTCTATGTAGGTGCCACTGCCCCGTATGCGTGTATTGATCATATGTAATAGCACTTTAATAGATTCTCTAAAATAATTTCAATTCCACAAAATCTTTATATACCTTCATAACTAGTAAGCTAATATGTAGCAGGATACATATAATGTGTGTAGACTTGAAAGGGATTCTAGTTTTTTTTATTGTCACTTTTTAAAATAATGTTTGATGATGAGTTTCATACTTATAATTTTCAAATACTAAAGACAAATTATTATAGTTATTAGGATGTGCATCATATTTAAATAGGTGATATTATGTAGAATATTTAGGTGGCACAAAATAAAATGTATTAGTGATATTTTTATTATACACAGGCTTGTATAAAAATGATGGTAAACTTAGCCAATAAATGCTGTTATTATAAAATTAACCTTACACTTTCAATAAAAATCATCCAACATTTACTATATTTCGTTTAAAAATAAGATATCACATTTACAGTAAGACATAGATTTAGCATCACAAATTGGTTTCGCAAAATGTATAAAAACGTCTTAATTGATTAACTTTATATAATTTTAATGAGTGTGCATTATCGCTCTTGCAATTTTTGAGCTATATGGTGCTAATATATAATTTTGCAAAAGGTTGCAAATTTTGTCTTTCCTTAAAGAAATAATTTTAGTGGTGAGTAATTTTAAGCATTTATTAAACTCTTTGCAATGTGTGGCCAGTAAATTTCAATTTGAGTAATCGAAAAAGCTAATTAAATTATATTATCATAAATACAAAAAAATTAGGCAAAATTTGAACCTATTAAAAACAGCAATTAGATATAGCAACTCAAACAACTGTTATGTATGCACACAAATGCATAATTAAGTAGGTGATAATAATTAAAGCATTTATAATAAATCAAGTAGCAACAAAACAGAAATACCTACTTAAGCAGGTAATTGGAACACACATTTAAAACTTAAATATTCACATTTTGTTTCACAAGTTAAAATATCATTCAAATATGTAAAAGAAAATACCAAATGGATTCATAATAAATTGGCAAATTAAATTTTATATTGGCTTAAGAATGATACCTTTATGATTATCATATATACTTATATTCCTATTAATTTGTTGTCATACATACACAAACAAACTGTTGCTAGTAAAGCTATCCCTAGTAGTAAACTCACATGCTCAAACATGATTACTTGCTACACACCCAAACAAACTTGTGTTTAACAGACCCCCCCACATAACAATTAAGTCCTACAAATATTTTAACAAGATTATATAATTCAGCACTCTATGCACAAATTCCCACTAATAAGTTTATTCACCATAGACATAAACTGATAGTATTATGCATCACACACACCCAACAATGATCTCGTGATGTACTTCCACACAAACCCAATCATTCACTCGTAACACACTAACCCAAACATAAAATAATAACTTCATAACCCAATCATAAAATATTAAAGTGTTTAGCACTCAAACTTGAGTTTAGTGTTGAACAAAGGCATTATAAATTCACATAATTTAAATCTAATAGTAAATTGTTGTTATACAAAAATACTAATAAAATTAAATGACAGACTCAGTTTCGCTGAAGTGTTTAATTTTATACGTTTTAGTTTTGAGAACGTTTAATGCTAAATCAAATTTGAAGAAATATCTATGTATATATTAGACATCTCAATTTATCTTACTTAATTTTTTAATTTTCCTTTTTTTCATGTAAATAATTAATTATACTTATTTAAACCTTTTCTATATCCTTTAAATTCTATAATACTTAATAGATGTTAATTGAAACTGAAAAAAAAATTACAACATAAATTTTCTCATTTGTTGTGTTGAAATAAATATATGTGGTTGTTTTAGAATAATAAAATATATAACCAAGTCACCTAGGCTAGATAATATGCAAGCTAGGTCAGTTGTTGTGTGTGTGCATTTAAATATCACACTTTTGAGTGTATATGCGTGTCTTAAATTTAGCGGGTTTGTGCACTTTCACTTGAACTTTTATGGGCATATATTTTTTATATAATTGTATATATCAATTTAGTCGAGTATATATGAAATGTTATTTGAGATAATTTTTATCTTTTTATTTGTGTATACAATTTACCTATATTTGAATGTATCTCCACCTCTATTTGAGCATGGTTAAGTGAGAGCATATCTGTGCATATTAGAGAACTTGTATACAATTCTTAACTCAATTCTATATAATTATATCTCAATTCTGAGGGATGTAGGTATTATAGGTGACCATTGACTCATTTCTTATGGTTTAGTTTGTGTGTTTATATAATAGCTTTTCATGTAATAGATAATTTTTTAAGGCTTATCTAATTGTTACTAGGTTGGATTACAGTATTTTATACAAATATTCAATGTGTCAATGACATATTTAGTAAGCCATTAGATTGAGTATAAATTAATACACATTTGTTCATAATAAACTATTCATAGTATATGTTTTAAAACTATAATGTATAAATAAGGTATATCTATCACAATACACGATTTGTTAGTGTATGTATTTTACGAAACAATTCGATTAGGTATAAGACAATGTGTATATAAAAATGAGGTTAATGTGTCTTTATATATGCCACACTCGTGTTTAAAATCTGTATTCATCCCACACTACTGGTGTGTATGTAGTACTTATTATAACTATCAATAGCACTACTTCAATTTACACCACACTGCATGAGTAATAATAACTATAACAAACAACAGCCTCACTCCAAGTCACATAGCACGAGTGTGTGTAACTGCTGCTTTAAACCTACAATCTGTCCACTCTGCGTCACACCACACTGAGCAGCATCAAATTTACTATATTTTTAACTTATCATGGCACTCCGAGCTATACAGTATACCGTTAGGGTAGATATCCATGAGGTAAAGGACCTACTTTTTAGGGAGTTACCCGCAGGCAAAGAAATGATCCCTAATCCTTATATTGATGTAACGTTCAAAGATATTACAAAATCAAGTGTTAAGAAGTCCCAGGTTTCTTCAGCTATTATAAATGAGTCATTTAATTTCCCAGCAACATTGACGGCCGATGAATTTAATAGCTCTGTTATTGAAGTCAATGTGTATCATAAATATATCATACAGTCTGCACTAATTGGGTCTTATGCCTTTAGCCTGAAATATATCTATAGTAAACCTCAACACTGGGTGTTTAGGCAATGGGTTCGATTACTTCACCCCGATCTACCTGCCGAGACAGTCGTAAGTTAAATTATGTGTGAGTCTGTTATGTACTTGTGTGTATGTAATTTTTAGAAGGTTGTTTTGTATGTTTTTGTGTGATGTAGTGAGGGTATATATGTAATTTAGTGTGCTCAAGTTGCCAAATTGTAATAGGTTATATAATTTTAGGGGGCTATAATGACTAAATCTATTATTACACAATTCCTCATAAAGGTGCATGGTGCATGTTTGAGGATAAATTACTTACATGTGTATGCTTATTTATAAGAGGGTGTAAGAGTGTGCTGTTTCATAAACGGGTGTATATATAACTACGTGTGTGCAAAGGTATCAGGTTTCAACTAGAAATCTAAATGCTCTACCTTTAATGGCATTTAGGTTTAAAATTGAAAAATGAATATCATTATACAGTTGTTTCATTACTCACATGATTTATCTCAAATATTCATAAAATTAAACATGATGTATATACGGTTAAAGAATTGTTCAAGCTTGTATATAAACTAAACACTTTTTGAGTAGGCTACAAAACTTTCATGACTACACACAGATCTTAAAAGAATATATAGTTTTATTTACAAATTTAAGCTTTATATACATGAGATATACACCACTTGTACATAAATTGAATTCATTCAAATACATCTATATGGTATATAATACATTTTATTATGCCTTTTTGAAATATTGTATGTATATACACATTAATAGGGTATTGTGTTAATGACTGTGGGAGTATTTGGGCCTGGTGATTCTGTTCCTTTGATTGATGAGAGTTTAAGCAGTATTGCAGAGGGTGATACAACTCGTATAGCCTCAGCTCCAGAGTTAAAAGTCACTTTTTATAATCTGTGTGTAAATATACACAAGGGACAAGATATACCTATCCTAGGTGGGATAGCCAATTCATTGGAGCCATTTGTAACTGTAAGAAAAACACCCTATTTTTTCATATATATCCAAAGAGTTGTGTGTTTGCATGTATTGTTAAACTGGATATATGATTGATATTCATCAATCATATTTTTCTAAACACGTTATTAATAAAAAATTCTTTTGAAGGCCTAAGTTTGTATACACGCGTCTTAAATAATCCTAAAACCAATGTGTAAGACTTGAAACATAATTACACACATTTTTAATTATCTAAACACTTAAACCATAGGTCAGACACTCAGCCACCAAAGAACGAACAAAAACAATCAAAGACCCAAACCCAGATTGGAACACAACTATTCGATTACCCTCATACATACCCTGCCATGTAATAAACTTGTTTACACATATATATATATAAGTCTATGAGTCTGTTTTGTGCGTGCGTGTGTGCTTGTGTGTGATTATTAGTTTATAATTTTGTGTGTGTTTGTAATTATATGCTTGTGGTTACGTATGTGTGCTATTGGACAATCTGATAGGCAACTGTATATAATGATCTACTATTAAATTTTTACGTGTGATTGTAGCCAACTAACTATATGCTTATATATGTATATATGCTCTACTTTACTATCAATACCCAAACCATATCTATTCATCTTCAATCACATTTTCTAAGTGTACTTAATATAATAGTAATTAGAGAGCTGAGTTAAACTCCATTTTTTTCAACACACGTGTAAACTCTTTTGCCTCGTGTGTACATTAGCACTATACATACACATTGTTAATTACTTCAACAAAATAGATTTTGTGTTCAATGTGTATAAAAAATACTAAACACATGCATATATTTTATTTGCTACCTATATATATTCGGATCCATTACGTTCACATTTGATTTTGTGTGTTATTTATACACACATTTTATTCCTATATTTTCTTTTCGCTCTTGTTTAAAAACATTGAAATTTTAAACATTCCAGGATGGAAATATTATTGTTGAATTATGGAACGGAGAGACAAATGGCACACTCATAAATAGTATTGTTTTTGATTTTTTCGAATTAATAAAAAATGAATTAACACCCCGCTGGTTTAACTTTTATTGGAGATCAGGCTCTGAAGGTAACCTCACACTCAACGATATACACAATGATACACACAACTGATACACACAATTATAAATACAGCTCTATACACACTGATGTATACACTGACACATACAATGATACACACAGTGACACACACAGTGACACATATAATGATACACACAGTGACACACACAGTGACACACACAGTGACACACATAGTGACACACAAAGTGATACACATAGTTATATAGACAGAATAGATAATCCTAGTTGCACATAATTTGAAGCAGCTATTTATAAGGCTAAGTATATATATACACATTACTATGAACATTGAAACTTTAATCATGACATTACTCCTATGTAAATACACACAAATAAACCTCAATTAATACGTCCCATATCACACATTGGCTACATATATATAAATATGTATATATTTAATATTTAACGACTTAATCTTAATTAAAAAATTACGAATCCTTATTTTTTTCTAATTTATCAAAATAATTTACATATCGAGTTAATCAATTTAAATCTAACTTACAAATTTGGTTTACCCATAACAATTTAATATACATAGTAAATACACATAAATCACCCATAAATATGTCCACACACACAAGTCAACTACACAAAAATGATTTCACACAAACAACTTACCCATAAAGAATTTCACACACACAACTTACCCATAAATAATTTCACACACACAACTTACACACACCTCATATAATATAATTCATTTATGCAAACATACTATAAAATGTGTATAAATGAAATAAATTAATAATAGGTGTACTTGGAGCAGTTCAAAATATTATAGGGAGTGATGAGGCCAAAGAACCAAATGCCTACGGTGGTCGATTACTTATTAGTGCCTCAGCTAACAAAGTACAAGTCCCCCATGCCAAAGGTTTACTCTATTTAAATATATATATATATATATATATTTATTTATTTATATATTAAGATGTGTGTGTGCATGCGTATTTGTGTATATACATATATGTTTGAATATGTGTATGTGTGCCTATATGTATATGAATGTGTATGTGTATATATATACATATACGTTTGTATATGTATATGTATGTATGTGTATGTGCGTGTAATAGATTATATATATTTTAAAACTATATATATATATATATATATAATTTTTACACACATCTTATAATAGGCCAAGCAATTGCACGTCCAATTTCTGAGCCATCTAATTTAGAATTTCATTTATGGATGGATTTATATGAGGCTGCTTCAAATAAATTTTCAGGAAATAAAATACGCATTGAATTAGTTATTGGCCCCCATTCACTCTTATCTTTACCTCTTATACCTAATGAACTGGGTACATACCTTGTTGATCAATCTATAGGCAGTTTTGAGGAATTACTTTTATATCTACCTGGTATATATATACGCATATTATATCTAATACATTTATATCTTTATCTTTATGTATATGATAACCATTATATCTATCTATATACTTATATGCCTTACTTCTATACATACATTCACTTCTATATACACATACATAATATTCCTAATATTAACTCGCCTTGACGTCACACACACATACATAACATTTATTCCCCCCACACAACACACAACATCCACACACACAACATACACACACACACTACACACGCACAACACACACACACACAACACACACACACACAACACACACACACAACACACACACACACAACACACATACACACACGCAATAGAATCAGAAGAATCTGAACAATGGGATGCATTCTTATATTTACTTACTGAGCCTCTCCAATCATCTGCTGCTGCGGCTGTGGGTTGGTTAGGGGGTGTGTCGTTACCTCAAATAGGTATGCCTACAATCTCCTTCTCATCTTCCTCTTCTTGGCAACGTGTCGCTTGGGTAAGGGTACCCTTATCAACATTTATGAATACAAGGGGTAGACCACAATGGTACACACTCAATAGTGTAGATAGTACAAATGCAGGTGCTTTATTAGCTGCTATCTCTCTATTTAATCAAGTTTCTACTCATATTGCACGGCCAGAACGATTAATTTACACACTTGAGAGGTATACTCACACACACACTTTTTGAATTTGATTTATTTATATTGAGTGTGTGTGTGTGTGTATGTGATGTATATATTTATACATATATAAATGTACATTCACACACCTATTTTAAATTGATGTGATATATATATATATATATATATAAATATTTAGAGAAAGGGAGATTGAGAGAGAGAGAGATTAAAGAGAGAAACTAATTGATATATCCTATAAATTCATCCACTATACATATCACTGAACATAAATATATACACATTTTTATACACTATTTAATATCATTTTTATCATCAATTTAAACATATCTATTGTTTAATTAGGTTCTATTTTCGAGCCTATATATATGAAGGCTTACATTTACCTTCTATAGCTGTTGATACCTTTCCTAATCCTTATTTAAAGGTGAAATTCTTATGCACACACACATATCTATATATATATACATACATACAAAACACAAACTCATATGTATATACATACATTAGCATAGATATAGTTTGAACGCAAAATATATTTATATATACATCCCAATATATATTCGTGATTTTAATATACGAATTGACATATTATCACAAATATTTCAAGAATCATAATATACTAACAATGTATACAACCACATAAACAAAATATAATTCATTGGAAATTAGATTTTTTTTCAATGTGTATGTGATCAAATATAGAACAAAAACATGTGTTATTTTTTAAGGAATATATATATTAATATATGTTTTCTGGGTCTTATAAAAGTCTTATTTACTCCTATATACCAATAATTTTATTCATATTATTTTTTGCACATTGACCCAATATTATCTTACACATTTTTTACACACTCTATACAGATAATATTATCTGGACACACTATTCGTACAAGTATTATCAAGTCTACACTCAACCCAGCCTTCTATGAAGCCTATGAAATCGAATTGATGTTACCCGCAAATATTAACTTAGCTCCAGATATACAAGTTAACACAAACGCTCTCACACACACACACACATATATATATATATATATATATATACGTACATAAATATATATATATATATAATTTATAAGTGGAAATATGAAATACTAACATGAAACAAAAATTACACATATATGCATCTGAGTGTACTGTCACCTACATTAACTAATTTCTTATTAATATATTTAGGTATTAGACTGTATATATTTACACACATTTACGAGCAAAAACAATTTAATTATATATTTGATGTGTAGATTGAAGTCTATTCACGAAGCCAATCGATGGTCGGGGGTGATATTGCCTTGGGCTCATGCAGGTTTATACAATTATTTTAATTACACATACACACACATTCACTTCTCTTTACACACTTTTATCTTCACACAACCACTTATACATCCATACCTATCTGTATAAACCTTTAATCCCATATCCACCTTAATATATACCCCCTTCTCCAAACAAACTCACACACATCACCTCTCCAAACAAACTCACACACATCCCCTCTCCATACAAACTCACACACACCCCCTCTCCAAACAAACTCACACACACCCCTTCTCCAAACAAGCTCACACACATCCCCTCTCCAAACAAACTCACACACACCCCCTCTCCAAACAAACTCACACACATCCCTCTCCACACCCCTGTCCACACCCCTGTCCACACCCCTCTTCAACTCCACCCTACACACACACACACACACACACACACACACACACACACACACACACACACACACACACACACACACACACACACACACACACACACACA
>JADHZB010001285.1:0-10681 GCA_015657535.1 Nephromyces sp. MM_2019 | reverse complement strand
CAGATAAGCCTCTCCACACACGCAGATAAGCCTCTCCACACACGCAGATAAGCCTCTCCACACACGCAGATAAGCCTCTCCACATACACCCACAAGCCACACACATATGTAAGGCATTCCACACATACCCGTGAGCCACTCCACATACACACAGAAACATTATGGACACAACATTTAAGGCAGCCCTAAATAGCTATGGGGCTGCAGTTAGGCTCCAAGCAGTAAACTGCCAAAATGCAACCTGTCAAGCAACACACACAAGACTTTGCGTGTGTGCCAAGCTCAATTAGTATGTGTGCGACGTGCAATTAGTATTCGCATCTCAATCAGCATGTGAGTGCATCTTAATAAGTAGTTTACTTCGGAAATAACTGGCGTTCAACAGAGGGACTAAATTTAAAGGTAAGGAATAGGCAAACCATAAAACGCTGCAGCTTCTTCAAAAATACCGTGTGTGCGTGCGAAAGCTTCAGTATATGCCTAAGCAACACAGCACACACAGAAGTCCATACTTTATGCTATGCGAATTGTATTGTAAGCTATCTTCTGATTCTTCTTCTCTTCAATACTCAAGCAAAGACCCTGATTCCACAGCCTATTAGAAAAGCGAAGACTTCTTCATTATCCGTGTGAACTCCTCTTCGTTGATTGCCCCATCACCGTCTTGATCAGCCTCCTCAATCATCTGTGAATAGTGGGATGCTAGTGTTTGTGTGGAGAATATATACACACACACACACACACACACACATACAGCAGAAAGCTTGTTATATATCTACGCCCGTGCAGCTGTACATGCAGGCAGCGGTGAAAAACTACAAATAAAGCACACACTCGCTTTCACTTTTCAAAACGCCCACACACAACGTGCACGCAAAAGAGATGCTTATGTGCACACAGGAGAGACACACAGACACAGAGTGCATACAGAAGAGACACACACAGGTTGCATATAAGAGAGATACACACACACACACACACACACACACAGAGAGAGTGCACTTAAAAAACACACACATGAAACTCAAATTAAAATGCATACGAAAAACCGGCATATATCCACCAAGTTTGACATAATAAACACACACACCACACACAAATAACATGCATAGCCAAGGCTCCTACCTCCTGTAACTCAGCTTCGCTCACTTCCTCACCCAGATCCTTCGCTATCTTCCTAAGATTCTGAAAAATATAAAAGATAGCGCACACATCTTCTACGGAATCTATGAGATACGCACACACACACACACATTTATTTACCTTCCTTCCCACACACCGACACAATCACACACCTATACTTCCACTCATCAAACCCCACACAAGCACTTACACAGACCTACACACACTCACATACATTCGCACACAGACAAACACTCACATACACTCATATAAACCCACACACATCCACAAACACACATACCCATACACATCCAAACACATCCACACACATCTACAAACACACACATCCATACATATCCACAAACACATAAACATACACACTCACACGCTCAGAATCACAACCAGACTGAAGTTACATACTCACACATAGAAGCACACATTCCTAACACACACAAGAAGAAGCACCTACTTTCAGAGTAATCTTCCCGATGCTCTCATCATCAAAAAGCATAAAAGCCTTGTGGATCTCCTCTTGAGGATCTCTTTCAGCCTGAAATTTTCCATCAAGAATATGCTCATAAATATGACACACACACAGCAGAGACTAGCACACACACATACGCATCACAGACAAGCATGCACCAATACAGCAGAGTCAAGCAAATACACACACACACACACACAACGAAAGAATGCAGAAACAGCATGTAACTACAACCATAATGCAAACACAGAAGCACCTGCATGTCTGTGTGTATAACATAAATTGAACACACACACAATCTTTGAGACGGTATATATCTCACTTCATGGAATCTAAACGTGTGTGTGCATTCTCGACACACACAACTCACCATCTTCACACTCATCATCTCTAGGAACTCGCCATAGTTTATAGTCTCTGAGCCTTCAGGCTTGTTTAAGCCTGAAATCATCTTCCTTATCTGCGGAGAAAGGCAGTTAATTGAAGTGAAGATCTGCTAGTAATCGCTATGCGAAGTGCTCTAAAAAAGCTTAACACCTAGTCGTGCTTCATCGCACACACAACGAGATATTCAGACACACAGACTGGCAGTCACAGATAGACGGAAAGATTCACATACAGTAACACAGAAATATTCATGCAAACACAGGTATAAGTCTAAATACACACATAGTCATAAATACCCACAGGCACATACATACACACATAAATATCCGCACACACACATATCTGGACATACACACATGCTCATAATATCAAAGCATTCTCATAAGCAAAGAGTGTTGCTTTCCTATTTCTCCCTTGAAGATCCATCGCTTACCTCTTCAGACTTTGGCTCAAACCCTAAAGCTCTCATTGCAACCTTCAGCTCCTTAGCATCTATAACTCCTGCACACACAAACCAGACACGCACACATAAACATATCCACATACACACACACATAGATAATCATCTCTCTACTCAAATATCCATAAACACACACACTCTCTCCAATGTGACGAACTACAGATCAAACCAAAGTAAACAGCTCTTATACTAGTGTTCCCAGAGTTTACATAAACATACACACACACCACTCACCTGATCTGTCAGTATCGAACAGATCAAAAGCCTCTTTAACCTCTTCTTTCTGCTCTTCACTAATCTCCTGTCGTTTGCCACGACGAGGCATCTTTGGATACTTTCGGCTTAACATCTACAGGCAGAAGCATCGGAAAAGTATGACACACATACAAAAACACAGGCACAATAGCACAAAGATACTTAAATGCAATCATGAATCCACACACACCTACACACCCATTCACACACAGGCGCACACACATAGAGATACACGCAAGATGACGAAAATAAGCAATAAACACACACATGGTCACACACAAAGCCTATACACCGATACTGGGGAAAATAACCGCACGGGCACATAGTAAAGATATCAGGAGGATAGCACGCACTTGCACACTTGAGACATCAGGGAGATTACGCACACACTTGAAGCATCAGGAGGAAAATAAACACACTTACTTGCACTACCAAGAAGGTCACATACACACACACACACACCTGAAACATCAGGAAGATAATAAACACTTGATACATCAGGAGGATAACACAAACACATACTTGCCCTACCAGGAAGAAAACATACACACACAGAATAGATACACCAGGAGTTGAGCCTACTCTGAGAGAAAAACAGTTGACGTTTTAAAGGCGAAAACAGGGGGTGGTCTTATTCACAGGAGAGCCTCAATCAATCGACCAGCAGAAAGGGAAGGGGAGAGAAATGAAGCGAAGACCTAGGGGAAGAGGAGGGAAGGTTTGGGTGGAGTGCCAAGGGGGGGGAGATTTCGGGAGGAGTTATGGTGGATGGCCGGGAAGGGGGGTCTTAGAGTGGGGTTTTGGGGGGTTTGGGGTGTGTTTTAGGGGGGGTTGGGGGGATGTTATAGTGGGGGGTTTGGAGAATGTCCTAGGAGACGCTACAGCAGGATGTAAAACAAGGATCATGTGAGCTTATAGGTCGGAGTTACGATGAAAGGGGTTACCAAGGGAAATTGCAGCAGAGGAAGCGGGAGGGGTGTTTGCGGGGAGGGGCTTCTCAAGGGGGGCTTCCAGAGGAATGTTTCCCAAATGGGATGCATACACTGGTATACGCTATAGAGTATACCACACTCGATAGTATCAAACAGAAAGCAAACGGTTTCTACTAAAGAGGGGGGTGCGTTCCCAACGTTTGCAGCAACATGGTGTGCGTAGTCTCCATGGGATTGATGTTGTGCGTGTCTCTTCATCATAAAAACACCTCCCAGAGGCGTGTTTGTCCTCAATATGCATACGCTCCACATAAGCGTGTGAGTGTCTTCTGATTATTTCACCATCCGTATACTTAATCTCTCTGTGTGCATCCTATGTGCGAGAGGGAAATGTTCCGTCGACATATTCGCTATAACCTCTTGCACACGGTATAACACTGGGTCTTAAAGAGAGTAAAAACTCATCACACACACCATGTGTATCCCCCGTACTTTCTTCGCGTATATATGTTTCTGTGTGTGTGTGCATGTACCCGAACGTGAGTGTGCGGATTTATACAATTGTGTGGGAATGTGGATGTACTCCATTATACGTGTGTGCGCGGATTTACTCAATTATGCGTATGTGTATCTTTATTCAATTATGCATGTGTGCGGATACACTCAATTATGAGTTTGTGTGCGGGGAAGTCTTACCTTTTAAGGAGTTTCTTCTCGAAATTATAGAATCTAAGCAGAGGGTTTTGATGATTCGCAGTCTTCTTCACGAAGTTTAAATAAAAAAGGCAAACATTCCTACTTTTCCAGAGAATCTGCTTCTTAGATCCATTTTTTCAAAGTAGTTTTACTCAGACAAGAATCCGTGGAAAATCAATGAAGAAGATGAGGGGCAACGGTGGAATACAGCCACTCACTGTAGTTAACCTCCAATAAGTATCCACACACACACACACACACGGCTGCCTTGAGGTAGGCTCCTTTCCATCGCGAATATCGACACCTGAGGGGGTACTTTGGCTAGTTTTGAAGGAGGGGCTGGAGTGTGTGTCTGTAGTGGATCGCTAGCGGCAGTGGAACTGTGTGTTAGTGGGTGCGTGTGTGTAAGTTGGTGTGTGTGAGCGGGTTTCTGCATATCTGGGGTGTGTGTGTGGGCAGGTGTGTGAGCGGGTTTGTGCATGTCTTGGGTATATGTGTGAGTCAGTGTGTGTGTGTGTGTGAGTGGATGCATGCGTGTCGGAATGTATGTGAATGTCTGTGTATGAGTGTATTGGTGTGAGTGTGTATGATTGGATTGGTGTGTGGGGGGTTAGCGTGTGAAAGTGCTTTTTTGGGTGGAGTAATGTGTCTCGTGGGGCCGTGTGTTTAGGTGGAGTGGTGTGTGTGCGCATTTGTGGACGGAGGTGTGTGTGTGTGAGCAAGGCTAAGGGTGTAATAAAGATATGAGCAATGGTAGCTAGTACTTTACTTTTATATAACAGCAGCTAATGGATTGTGTGTGTGTGCGGGCGCGAGCTTCCCTGGTGGGTTCGACTGCTAGCTACTACAGGCAGGAATAGAGAAACTATTGTGGTGTGTGTGCGAGCTCACCTAGTGTAGATTTAGGATCACCTTTGTACCAAGTTTACCACTGCAGCATGATACCATGTGTGTGTGTGAATATGTATAGCTATGTCTTAGTTTTGCAGCTGAGAGTACAAGCGCAAAAATATGTGTGAGATAGTATGCGTAAAGTTGCAAGTTGGTGTGTGTGCTATTGTATGCTCGTGTGTGCGATATAGCTTTCCATTGTGTGCATGCCTTTATGCTTGTGTGTAAGCAAGATTGCATGAAGGTGTGTATTACACCTCATGTTATTGTGTGCAATACTCCACCATAACGTTTAAAATCTGTGTGTGTGTGCATGTATGTGAACGTGAGGTAATGAGAATGAAGTTCACCTTGTAGAATCAAACTTTTCTAGGCAAATGACTGGGGATACTAAGCAAATGGGATGGTGTGTGTGATGCATATCATTTGCATCTTGTAGAAGCAGATATGAACAGCAATCACTAGAATAGCTTAAAAAGCGGCAGATTCCATAGTGGAATCCCCTGAATACTCGAATGTTTGTGTGCGTGTATGCTTGTGGGTGTGTTTTTGTGGGTGTGTGTTGGTGTGTGTACGTGCGGGTGTGTGTATGCTTGTATGTGAATTTTTGGTGCTCAGAATGGGACCAATTCTGAATGCTTCCTCGTGTGGCAATGAAGAGAGAAATATACTCCAAACCATCTCCTCATCGATAGTACACACACATGATGTCTCATGGCGTAACACACACTATACCCCACACACCACAACACACCCACACACCAAAGCAAACTATACCACACACACCACAAGACATCCATACACACACAAATTCTCTCATGGGATCTCAAGCTGTTATTGTCCGCTTGCTGCTGCCAACATAAATCATCCAAATGACACGCAATGGGGTATAATTAAAGAGAGAATCGTAGAAGCAGCAGTGTGTGTGTGTGAAACCATAAGAAAAGCTTAGTTAGACTAAGAAGCTAGAAGAACACGCACACATAGTGCGATTCCACAATATATACAGCATAGCTATGTAGGCGTATGAGTATATCTGTGCAGGCAAACAAAAGCACACACATAAGTATATTTTACACACACACACACAAATACAGAGAAATACTGTGTATGAGGGAGATGATGCAAATTTTTAACTTCACGTTAGCATTTCGTCTAATAGCTAGTAAAGAGTAGAGGCATAAAGAGTGGTGATCAGCGGTTATAGCGAAGGAGATCGTCAACATGATCACACACGCACACGCACAAAGTTACACTTGAAGAAGCATTAAGCGCCTTTCAAGGTCGTATTGTGTGTGTGTAAAGTGGCACTTATGAGCATCCCTTTGGTTAGTTATATCTGCGTATGTTTGAAGTGCCAGTGATAAGTATTTCAATGACCAGTTATGTCTCTGTGTATGGGCATAGGTGTGCGTCTCTTTGATAGTAGTATAATGCTTATATACATCTATGAGTCCTAAATCACTTGCGTCTGCCTGTGTACATACACCGACCAACTTTTCTACAACTTCCAAAGAGATATGTATTTCATGAGTAGATGAGGGAGGCAGGGCACACGCAATATGTGACAAAAAACAAATGCACACACATACATACACACACGTATTAACACTCCTTCAAAGCATCCCGAGGAACATTTACAAGATAAAATAGCAATCAAACACACAATCAAAGCGATTCAAGCACACACTCACATGCACACAATCAGTGCAACTCAAGCACTCAAACACACACACAAAATCAAAGCAACTGAAAAGCAGACACAAACAATCAAAGCAACTCCAGCACACACGCATAATCAAAACACGTCCGCCATATCATCACCATTGTACCTTCTCAAACCCTGCCCAGCAGGTAACCAAAGAAGCGAAAGCGCACACACAGTCGTAGCAGCCATTCTCCTTCATTATATACTTATTTTAGCCTGGGTGCGTGTGTGCAATGAAGATAGAGCGTAGGTTCTTCTAGGAGCCTTGCATAGATTCACAGTGATTTGAGCTTGAATCAGCATATAATGCAGCTTCTAGATAGTTTTTCGTCATCTCATGCTAGCAGCAGTATGTAGTCAAGTTGAGTGGAGGAAAGCTCCTAGAGGGAAACAAACACAGATGCACATACACACACATAAGAATTTCTTTAATACCTAGAAACGAAAACCCCAGAAGCACACGCACTTTTCCTGAAACTATACTACAAAAATCAACAGCTAGCTACAAAAAGCACACACGTAAACGCATTAGAAACATCCTTCTAATAACCTCTATTTCAATGCATTTAATGTCAAAGGCTCTGAAATCCCATACTAAAACCCCCCATATTCCCCCCGTGCTAAAACCCCGCCCCAAAACCCACCCCCTCACACCCTCCTAACAGGCCCCCCACCCCTTTTCTCCTCCTTATACCACTGTTTTTCTCCCTTTCTACGCTCATGAATCATCTTCTTCCCCTCACTCTTTTGCTCAACAAGTAGTTTTCTAAGCTTCCCTTTGCTGAAGAAGTAGGGTTTCTTGCCAGTCTCTGCAATCCTAGCATACTCCTCCTTCTTCATCTTACGCTGTAGATCAGAGATCTTCCCCCTATATTTTCTAAGAGACTCTTGAGACTGCATTTTTACCAGATTGCCACGCACTATGTCTTTCTCTTCTGCAGTTAATTTCACTGTTTTCTTCTTCGAATTCGACGAAAAGTGCGTTTCTCTATCTACAGAAGATGGAGCTCCATCATCACGCCCCCCACTAATTCTACCCTTTTCGTCTTCTAACCCCCCAACCAACCTACTGTTTCGTGCTCGTTTCCCTGTCTTTACTAGCTTCTTCAAATTAGAATGCTCTTCATGGCGAAGCTCGTTTAAGAAGGCATAAGACTTCGCACACAGTTCAGGATTTAGCTCTCCTGAGAGATCGCTGAAGCGGGGGTCTCTAGGCTGTAGGCGTACAGAGTTTGCTGCCCTTCCGTGGCGGAGCTTTGAGAAGGCAGAGAGCGAGCGGGGGGTATACGCTCTCTTTGAAGAAATCTCCTCTGGGGGTTTTTGCTTGGATTTTTTGGCCTTTTGGGGGGTTAGGGTGGGAGCCATGGTGGGAAATGGGGGGTGGTGAGGAGGGTGTTTACAGGGGTGCTAGGAGGATATTTAGAATATTGATGCAGGGATGCTTAGAATGGTGTTTAGAGGAGTACTTGGTGGAGATGGGGGGGATGTTTAGAGGGGTTCTAGAGGGATGCCGGGAGGTTGCCTAGAGGGGTATTGGGGGGGTGGTAGGTGTGTGCTGGGGAGTTGGCAAGGTGGTAAGAGGGGCGGTGGTATTGCTTAGAGGGCTTACAGCAGAGGTTGCGGGGTGCTTGCGGTGATCAGCAGTGGAAGTAAGAAGGGGGGGGCTTAGGAAATGGTGGGGGTAGAGGTATCATCAATTGTCAGGGGGGTAGTAGTCGTGGTATGTGGTGGTGGTAGATTAAGAGTGGGGGGTAGAGAGCGTGATCACATGAGGCTAGTGTTAGATGTGGGTGTATTTGGGGAGCAATTAAAGAGATGAAGTTGGAGGGTAAAAAGCCTCACAAAATCTGTTATTTTGCTTCCAAAGAAAAGCACAGAGAAAAGGTGTGTCGTAGGTTTAACTATATAGACTTTTCCGCCTATAAAAAAACATACAAGACACGTTTGTGCGTGTTGAACCGTGTCTTCAAAGTTGCATCATTGAAGAAAAAGAACAATGGCAATAGCATACTCTGGAACACACACACTTAGAGCAGTGTAAAGCTCGAAGGAGGCTGAGAGTAACACACAAACACGATAGTAAGCGTGTGCACATTTTTACAGGGGAGATGTGCAAATTCACAAACAGAGCCCATTTCAGTGATGAAGTTTATAGACATACTTCGTAATACACACAAGGGTACTTGGAGGTATCTACATCTCTGGGAACACATACAAGCATCGAAGATACATAGGCTTAATTATTCCGACGCTTATACACCTGGAATAACACGCATATGCTTAATCACTTGAATGCATATACACTTCTCCAACACACACAAGCTTAAGCACTTGAGTGTATACGCACTTCTTCAACACGCACAAGCCTCACGCACAGAACCTTGAGTTTTTACTCAACTAAAGAGACCTTCATATTCTGTTACTTCTTCACACATTCAACCTTCTTTCCATTGTCAGACATACCACAAAAGTTGTGCAAAAAACATTTTCTTGAGGACAGCACATAGGCTTCACATAAGCAATTAATACACGGTCTCCTACTTAGTTTAACAAGAAACACACAGATCAAAACACACACAGCACAGCACAACACACACACCAACCTCCTCTTACCCTTCAATGTGTTAGGCATTGAGATAGCCTCATTGCTGAGCAACATGAACAAGGGGGGGTTCTCAAGGAGGAAGAATGTTAAAAATGATGAAGATGGTGGAATTAAGCGCCGCAATCATCTTCTTCGCTCACAGCCAAATCGTCGAAGATGATGAAGAAGAGGGAAGAGGAAGAATAAGAAGAAGACGGAAGGAGACAAAGAACACGGAAGAAGATGAAGATTCCGTTGATTTGTTAAGATTAGAAGGCTAGTTTCCGCAGCAGAATTTTCCTGCTTTATAGCTAGCATGAAGAGCAGATCATCATGCCAGGATTATATAGTGTGATATTGAAAGGTGTGTGCGGAAACGAAGTTGTAAGCCTGTAGACAGGCGAAGCCAATAAGCACACACACACACGGGTAGACGCACACTCAGGCGGGTGTACACAGGCACACCAGCCGACAGACGCACACACACAGCGATGGAATTGCGTGATAGCCGGGATATGAGACTTAGTGGATTCAAAAGTAGCTGCGCACACAGAGTGTCTTTTAGAATTGTACACACATATACAGTGTACAGTAGCACCATGCACACAAACAGAGTACCTTAAAGCACTCTGGACACACAGTGCCTTCTAGTTTCGTGCACACACAGTATCTTCTAGCTTCATACGCACACACACAAATTGATGATACTCTTTTCACTTCAACGTTAAACATTTCGATAGATTATCACTTCCTGACAATGCAGTAATTTTATAGATTTGCATGGCTAATTGCTGCAGCACAGAAAGTGTGTGTGCGTGTACGTGTGCAATACTCTGTGTGTATAAAAGTGGTTGTTTAGATTACTTCTGAAAAAGGTCTATTCCCACTGGCTTTAATGATCCCTTCTAAGAAGAGATTCACCATCATTCCGTCACTACTCCAGAAGCTCTTCATCAAACTTTTAGACCCCCCCTGTATCGCATTAACCCTAACCCTTTCCCCCTCGTACACACACCTTAATTACACCCCCCTTCGGTATGTCAGTTAACTTCTACCGTTTGCCTCTAAACCCCTTCTTCCCGACAAAACCTCACCCTCTACACACACCTCAAATTCATATCCATCTTTACTACCCAAATCAATTGGCTTGCCTCCACTCCCC
>JADHZB010001278.1:4108-28537 GCA_015657535.1 Nephromyces sp. MM_2019 | reverse complement strand
TATATATATATATATATATTGTGTGTCTATGTGTGTGTGTGTATTTAGGTGAATGCGTAGAAATTATGAATAATTCAGATAATGTCATAAGGGGTGGCTTGACTAGTAAAACGAAAGACATACACACATTAATCGAAATTTTGGACTACTCAAAATTTACCCCAAATTTTATACACCCAAATAAATTTAATGAATTCATTTTAAACTATAAGCCGCCTACACACATTTCTTTTTTTCAATTATACAGAGTTTCATCACCACACACAACACAGCCTGTAAGTATATAAAAACACATTATGTGTGTGTACATAAAATGGGTTGTAATCATATTCATAAAAATCGATTGATGAATATGTGGACTGAACACGTGTTTGTGTATATATCTGTGTGCGTATATAAGTATTTGTGTTTGTCTATATGTACGTAAGTATTTTTTCTATGTATATGCATACGTGTGAGTGTGCATATATGTGTGAAAATAATATATATATATGCAAAGACGTACATATATTTATATATATAATAATTGATGTAATTCAAGTAATATTGATGTGTAGATATAGTGTGTGACTGTGTATACTATTAGATATATGTGTATATATTCATTGATCTATTTATAGCTGTGTGTAATCATGTGTGTGTATATATATATAGGCTCTATTTAAATCATTTAATAGTTTAAATATTTTATTTTTTAATTAATTTTTAGTTAATATTTACCCCATCGACCATTAGCTACTCAATTTGTTTATTTCTCAAGAGTACACCAAATTTTGTTGTAGTTTGCAATTCTAAAGAAATACACACACACACAGGCCTTATACTAATTATTGATCCTAACATACGCATCTCTATATATAATAAAAACAACGATAAGGTAACCCTCTAATTACACACTTTTTACATTGATAAATTGTTCTTAATGAGATATATAAGAATTCTTTAAATACATGTGTGTATTTATATTATTAAATATATGAGAATTTAAGGGTACATAACCGTTAATGTGTATGTATTTTATGTGTTTAGTACTTATATTTTGTGTGTATATTATTTTTCAGTCAATATACATTTAATTATTAATTTTCCCCCTATATTTTATGTTTAATATGTATATTTATATATATATATATATATATATATATATATGTGTGCCTCTATGTATATATCTGTATCAATACCCATGTACATTTGTCGATATTGGTGTGTGTGTTCATATATATAGCAATGTGCATGTATGTGTTCATATATGTATTATGTGTGTGTGTGTCAATATTTAGTTATGTATGTATAAGTACATTTGATATATATTTGTTAACTCATTTGTGTGTATCTAAATTTACTGTGTATTTTATATCTATACACATTTACATGAACGTGTGTTTAGAACTTCTCAACACAAAATGAAGAATTTGATTTATATATTGCCACCTGTGGTGACCAATACACACACACACACATATCGCCACCATAAATGAATTATAATAAATTTCAAATTTTACCTTAATTAAGATACACACAACAGACTGAGCTTATTCACACACATATACATTTAAAAACACACTCTAAAATCAACCAAATTATTACACATTGAGATTCACACATTTTTATTTATAGGTTAATTTACTGTGTACTATCTCTCACATAATCTTCATATATAAATATATTTATAATCAGCTTTCTTATCAAAATTAATTTGAATTTCCTATACACACACGATCAGAATTTGATACTTCAAATTACACACATTGCTTAATTAACCAAAAATAAATATATAGTAGATTTGTTTACACACAGAATTTTTTTTTATTTTAATTAAATTTTCTATAAACACTTAGCTGTCTAAACACACATTTATTTTGTATCTACACACAATTTATATATTTAGGTAAATCTCCTAATCACACCTGAAATAATCTGTATAGAAACACACACCAATATATAAATTATATACACACACCAATGATGATATATATATATACTTTAAGGATATTATATATATACACATAAATGATATTATATATATATACACATAAATGATAATATGTATATACAAACATCTGATGTTGTATTTGAAAGAGTTAAATATTTAACTAGATAATAAGATATGTGTAGATGTATAGGACTATATGTGTGTGTATTTAAGCTTAGGTGTGTGTGTGTGTGTGTACGTTTGTGTGTGTTTATGTATATATGTGTGTATGTTTGTATGTATGTATTTGGTATATATATATAGGTTTGTGTGTAATTTCATATATAAAATTAGCAAATCTAAGTCTATAAGTGGGTGACGTTTTAATATAATACATTTATATATATATATATATAAATGTATGTGTGTACGTGGGTAAATATGTTTGTATGTTATATATATTCAAGTACTTGGCTGTATTACATGCATACCTTTGTGTGTAAATTATTTAATCTTTTAATTTAACTATGTGTGTATTTTTTTGGCACTAGTATAATTAAAATTTAGTGTGCACAACTAACTCTCAATAAATTATTAACTATATAAATATTTCTAGAGTAAATTAAATATAAAATCTGATTATTAATCTTACACACACACACAGTCTAAATATTCAGTTAGATGGTTTTCATTTAATTGCATCAAATATTTTACTAAACTCATACACACCCACACACACACACACACACATTTACACCACATGCACACACATACGCATAATACATGATAACATCTTTTCTTCATAAAGCAATGCTTATCCATATAAATATACACACACATACACACATCTCTTTGTTTTCACTTAACACTTATATCTAGACAATAATAATGTGTAGAAAAGGTGTATTCATAAGATATATATATATACACTTAGATTTACACTATACCAAACACATACACAAGTGTAAGAGTATACACACTAATCCAAGCACACACACACATAAATATATATACATATATAAACAACATATACGCACTTACACACAAACCACACACACACATACATACATAAAATTTTCTATGCACATACATACATATTTATACACACCTACAAATAAATCTTGACAAAAAAGCACAGACAACAAACATAAATATCTACACTCATTCATACATATATACCAAACACTAGATAACAAACATATACAAACATACACACACACATATTTACACAAAATTTTAACTACTCACACCAACAAACATATAAATATAACTCTGTAAACACATATTTACATAAATTTGTATACACATACACAGATCCAAACATTAGTACATATCCACATACGTATGATACACTATACATGTACACACACATACACATTCACATATACACACATATATACCTATATATACAATCTCAGAATAACCATGTATTTCATATCATCAATCTATAGGTTATAATTCATTGGACACTTTTTCATTTTTAAACATTTTTCAGAGGTATAGATTAATAAATTACCTCAATAAACACTTTGTTGAGTGTCTCCATATTTACACACACTCACCCATAATTACAATACACATACACAGAGACATAAATACAGACTGTTTATTATACAAATAATTGCTTTACATCTTTCTGATCTATTTCCTTCTTTAACTTTCCTTAAATTATACCTCCACTATATCTGCCTCCTCCTCTTCTTACCCAGTTCCTTATCACACACCCCATAAGCAGCATACACATACACACACACAGCATACCACTTGCACTCTATACACAGTATACCCAGTAAAATTACATATACACACACATTTACATTTTCTTTCCACACCAATATACTTACTCTCTCTAACATTCTCATTACAGATACACTCACACACTCTTTTCATATCCCATACCTACTTTCTACACACACACAAAACAACTTCACACATATACACTCATATACGCTCTCACATCTACACGTTTACAAACTCTCAAACACCCTAACACAATCATATACCCCCCTCACATAATCATACACACATACACATACACATACACACATATACGCACACATACATACACACACACACACACACACACACACAAATGGACCTCGAAGAACAAGCAGGTTTTCGATTTGCATGGACAATATGGCCTTCTTCACGTGAACACCAAACACTTGTGGAGGCCCCATTGGGGTGTCTATACACACCCTTGAAAGACATACAAGACCTCCAAGTTTTGGATGCAGAACCTTTACGTAGTAAACCAAATGGGCCTATTATTAATCCTTATTGTCTGTATGAACACATGGACAAATCATGGAGGTGTCCATTTACACACCAAAACGTACGTTTCCCAGAGTCTTATGCAAATACTACGATTAGTCAAAATAATTTATATCAATTTGTTTATCCTACTATTGAATATCAACTCCCCAAAGAAAAACATTATAGGCCAGATATAAATAGTGGTATGATGGGTGGTTATAAACAAACCCATGAACCAACTCACACACCTACTTCACCCACCTTCTTATTTGTTATTGATACCTGTGTGGATGATGATCAACTTAGAGTAATTATAGATTGTATTCAACAGGTGTGTTTAGTATGTATGTGTATGTGTGTGTTTTTATTTTGATGATTATATATATATATATATATAGATATATTATCATATGATTGGTGTATATACTCTTTATCTTGTATTTACATATCTTATTATATATATATATATATATATATATATATATATATTCAATTTTTGTACATTATATTTTTGTATATCACATACATACATCATCTACATCACACATCACACCCAAAACACCCCACACATCACATCACATCACCCCACACATCACATCCAAAACACCCCACATATCACACCCAAAACACCCCACACATCACATCCAAAACACCCCACATATCACACCCAAAACACCCCACACATCACATCACATCACCCCACACATCACATCCAAATCACCCCACATATCACATCACATCACCCCACACATCACACCCAAAACACCCCACACATCACATCACATCACCCCACACATCACATCCAAAACACCCCACACATCACCCATACCCCTCCCCCTTCCCCACACACACACCCCACATATCACCGCCACCCCTTCACTCACATACAGGCCCTAAGTTTAATGCCACCAGATTCATCCGTTGGGTTAATAACATATGGAAAAATGTGTTGTGTACATGAAATTGGTTTCAAAGAAATACAAAAATTGTATGTATTTCAAGGTGAAAAAGATATACAAGAACATGATATACAACAACAATTAGGTTTAGCAGGTCGTAATGATCCTAGAGGTGTAGCTTCTTATAAAGCAATGCGCCGTTTTTTATTACCCGTTAAGGAGTGTATGACTGAAATGAGTACAATATTAGAAGAATTACAACGTGATAATTGGCCTACACCTCATAGTCATAGGCCTAGTCGTTGTACAGGTGTAGCCTTATCTGTAGCTATTGCATTATTAGGGTGTTGTTGTCCACAACAAGCAGCACGTTTAATATTATTTGTAGGGGGTGCATGTACAACAGGTCCTGGTCAAATTGTAGATACACCTCGTTCACAATCAATACGACAATATCAAGATATTAAGAATGATGGACAAGATGCACGGTTTGTAAATAAGGCATTAAAATTTTACACACAATGTGCATTACGTGCAAATGAATATGGACATTGTATTGATTTATGTTGTGGTTCATTAGATCAATTTGGTTTATATGAAATGCGTGTATGTAGTGAAAAAACAGGAGGTTATACAATTATGAGTGATTCATTTGATATGGATATATTTAAGGGTTCATATAGGAAAATATTTGAAGTTGATGATCATAATTATCTTAAACATGGTTATAATGCTATAATACAAGTATTTACAAGTGATGAATTTCGTATTAGAGGTGCTATTGGTTGTTGTACAAGTACACACAAGAAAGATAATCATGTATCTGATGAACCTATAGGTGAAGGGGGTACATATGAATGGAGAGTAGGTGCATTAGATAGACAATCAACCTTGGCATTTTATTTTGAAATCAAGACACCTACTATTTCTAATAATAATACACATTCATATCCTAGACAATCTTATCTACAAGTACACACATATTATCAACATCCAAATGGACATAGACATCTTAGAGTATCTACACTTTCATTTAATTATTCTGGGCCTTCTTATATAAAAGATATGACCCCAGCATTTGATCAGGAGGCAGCAGCTGTACTTTTGTGTAGAGAGGCTGTTCTTAAAACAGAAACAGAAAATGAAGAAACACGTGTGTTAGGAATGTTAGATCGTAAATTAATACGTTTAACATCACGTTTTGCAGAGTATTCAAAAGGTGTAAAAGAATCATTTCGTTTACCCCAAGAATTTTCTATATTTCCACAATTTATGTACAATTTAAGGCGTTCAAATCTAATACGTACATTTAATTCAAGCCCAGATGAAATTACTTATTATCGTACTATACTTATGCGTGAAAATTGTAATAATAGTATTATGATGATACAACCTTCCTTAATGGCTTACACATTTGATAATTTACATGCTAATCCTGTATTCTTAGATGCAACATCACTTAAACCTGATGCTATCTTATTATTAGACACATTTTTTCATGTTGTTATATGGCATGGTGAAAATATAGATCAATGGATTGCTTCAGGTTATCATCTACAATCTGCTTACACACATTTTAATCAATTATTAGAGGTGTGTTTTATTAGGAAATTTAGGGGGAGAGGGTAGGTGGGTAATATGTATCATGTATATATATATATCATGTATATATATATCATGTATATATATATCATGTATATATATATTATGTATATATATATTATGTATATATATATTATGTATATATATATTATGTATATATATAGGTTGATCATGTATATATATATATATATAGGTTGATCATGTATATATATAGGTTGATCATGTATATATATATATAGATTGATCATGTATATATTTATAATATATATATATGTATATAGATCACATGATTGTGTTTTAAAAAAAATAAAATGTGTGTGTGTGTGTGTGTGTGTGTGTGTAGCGTTCTGAAAAAGATGCAATAGAAATAATGAGTAAAAGATTTCCCGTACCCAAATTTGTTAAGACTAAATCTGGGGGTAGTCAAGCACGTTTTCTAACTAATCGAGTTAACCCCTCAATTACATACAAAAGTACACTTGGGGATGATTTCGATGTTGGCTCATCTATTAACTCTGATGATGTGTCATTAGGGACATTTATAGACCATCTTATAAAATTTGCTATTCAATCTTGATGAATAAATAATTTAAACATTTATTTCAGAGGTACACACACATTTAAATATACACACACACATTTAAATATACACACACACATTTAAATATATATACACACACCTTTAAATATACACACACACCTTTAAATATATACACACACACCTTTAAATATACACACACACCTTTAAATATATATACACACACACCTTTAAATATATATACACACACACCTTTAAATATATATACACACACACCTTTAAATGTATATACACACACACCTTTAAATACATACACATACACATTTGAATACATACATACACACCTTTAAATACATACATACACACCTTTAAATACATACACACACCTTTAAATATATATACACACACACCTTTAAATATATACACACACACACCTTTAAATACATACGCACACACCTTTAAATACATACGCACACACCTTTAAATACATACGCACACACCTTTAAATACATACGCACATACACACACACTTAAATATACACACACACATTTAAATACATACACATACACATTTGAATACACATATACACACATTTAAATACATACACATACACATTTGAATACACATACACACACATTTAAATACATACACACACACCTTCAAATATACACACACATTACATAGTTACACACATTATACACACACATATACACATATACACATATATATATATATATATATATATATTTAGAGACAGAGGGGAGAGATTTGTATATACATAAAGGTGTACATGTTTTAAGATTGATTAACATATTTACACATGTGATTATATACACAGAATGTATATATTTATTACACATACACACACATGTATATATATATTTATAGCCTTGAATAAACTAAATAATTTCATTTATAATTTATTAGAAACCAAGGCCATACCATCTCTACTACACACCTCCACTATTAATGGTCTATACACACATTATATTTGTATAGATACCTTTATACACATTCAAATCAAGTGACCAAATATGTACACGAAGATAAATAAAGCCACACACACACACACACATTCAAATAAATATACACACGTAGCTTAATACATACACTCATCACAGGAAATATATGTATAAATGTATGTAAATTTTGCACAACATAAATAGTCGGTTTTCATGCTTGTAAAATTATAGATCCCTTTTACACACACATAAACAAATTCCTTACTACCATATATGTGTGTATGTGTAAATTTACTTACACAATTTTATCCACTAAAATCAAACATATCAATAGACTTACACACAAATATACATATATACATACAAAAATAAGCACACATATATACACACACACACTACACACACACATAAACACTACACACACACACACACACTACACACACACACACACACTACACACACACACACACACACACTACACACACACTAGATATACACTCACACACACACTAAATACACACTCACACACACACACTAAATACACACTCACACACACACACTAGATATACACTCACACACACAAATATATAGATTTACCGATACACAACCAAATTCAAATTCAAATAGATTAATGGTTTACACATGTGTGTAGTGTGTATACATCGAATTGAACTGTTTGGTCACCTTTTTCCCACTATATTTTTTTTAATTATTTTATTAATTTTTATGTATACACACATAAACGATTTGGTTACACACATTTTGTTTTTATTTAAATATGAATTAATCATGCAACTCAACTACACACACACACACAAACTAAAATTTTCCATCCTTAAACTTATTATTTATTTTCTAACCTTAGCCTTTGGTGTATGTAAATAACTATACACATTTATACATGTGTATAGTTGATATATATATATACAGATCATAGTTGTGTATGTATATGAGTATATAGGACTGTGTTTATGTATGTGTGTATATAAATATGTATATATGTGTTGTGTAAATGAACAAGTGTAAATGTACAAATGTATATATACAAGTATAAATGTGTATATACAATTAAATTATTTGTGTGTATATCATGTTTGTATAAATATTTTGTGTGTGTGTGTTGAGTGCTTAAGTTTTTTTAGTTCATTTGTGTGTATGATATATATTGAAAATATACTGTGTATGTGTAAAAACAACTCATTATTTTTGATTAAAAGTAGTAGAACCTACACACCTCAAATACACAATTGTTATATAAAGTCTAATTAAAACACACACAAAATAAACAATATTATTCATTCAAACACACACAAAATAAACAATATTATTCATTCAAACACACTGTTGTATAGATCACAATTTTTAACCATGTAGACGTATAATTTAGTGGCAATTTAATTTGTCCAAATTGCCTAGCAACACACAGCTAAATTTAAAAAATCAACTTACATAAACACATATATATATATATATACATACACACAAACAAACACACAAAAGGTGTGTATAGCGTTTATATGTCTTCAAGGATTCATAAAATTATACAAATATGTGTGTGAGGATAAAATATTCACAATGTAATATATACACCTTTTGAATTGAAAATAAATAACACACAGACATAACTTCATAAATCATTTAAACTAGTTTAAACAATTATATATTTTATAGCACCTAGTATCAACAGTAAACACACTCTTACAAACCTACACACAAATACAAATACATGTAGTCTACTAATATTTTATATAAACAAACTTATTCACATACACAGACACAAATTACATCGACATATAGAAATACACTTAAAGACAAAAACACACACAAACACATACACACAAACACATACACACACACATACACACAGACACTCACACTCACACACTAAGTACACCATCACACACTAACCCATACTAGGGCACACACACACAAAAACAATTGTACCCTCTCACAAACTCTTACGCACATACACACAACACAAATACACAAAACTTCCATACATCGACACATAGATACACACTCACACACACCCTATCCACATATCCATTGATACACCCACATAAACAGATACACACACACTTAGACACACCTTCCTACCCACCCAAATACACACACTCCACACTTCCCTCAACCCCTACCTCCCCACGTCCACCCNAACCCCCTACACGTTCACACACACAACATCCCCACACACACCCACTCACACCCACTCAGATATATATATATATATATATAAATATGGATATATCTAACCCATATGTAGAATGTTTGAGATATCTACACATCTTAAAAGTTCGTCAAATTTTTGACGAATTATTCGAGTCAAATTTTTCAAATATCTTCGACTTGCCTACACACAAACACAAGAGTCAGCTACAAAAATCATTACCTGATTTAAACAAACACATTTTTAAAGTATATAAGATTAAAAATTCGAGTATAAAGGCAAAGAAATTTGTTAACAGGTGTTTACTAAGATGGTGTGTGTTGAATTCTACACACTTGGAAGGTATAATGCCATGCCGAGTTTTACACACAAACACAAAATATATGAAGGGGATCAAGACACACACACACCCTGATAAAGCTTCACCATACACACACACACCTTCACATAAATGTGAGAAAGTGTTTAAGATACCAAGAAGTAATAATGGTTCTAATAATTGGCGTAAGAAAGAAACACATAATCAACCCGACAATTCTCACACACACGCACATACCACAGATGATTATGACTATATACATCAAACGACCAAAGATGATTTTGGCAATATACATACAAATAATAAATATACTTCTTCACACACACACAACCAAGATATTAGTATGCATAATCATCTACATGACAGCACCAACAATGGCTATACACACACACAATGTCACAAGACTATTCGACCACCAATTGATATGATCAAATCAAAATTTACCCCCCCACACACACATTGTAACATAGAAGATAGTGAGGCTAATTCCACACACAACAACCTCGATAATCCTCACATAGACCTACAAAATTGGAATGTAAATTTAATTACACACACACCATCAACAACACACAAACAATCTACTGTGCCCAAAACACAGTCTACTGAGCCCATAACACAGTCTACTGAGCCCACAACACAATCTACTGAGCCCACAACACATTCTACTATATGCACACCAAATACAACCAAACAAACTTTACCCATACAAAATATTAACCAAGTTACACACACAGATATAATTAATGAATTAGAGTCACACACAGCGTTGGAAATTTCATGTACAGAACAAAATTTAAAGGAGTTAATGTCGAATTTACCAGACCATATAAATTTATGTTTAGATCCAAAATTACGTGTTTTTTATCTTGAACGGTGTGTGTGTATGTTAACTATTATACTCTATAAAAATATTGATATTGTACACACACAAACATTTGATAAGAGTCAAATTATAAGCTTACTTGATTGGATGTTTCGCATAATTGAATTTTCTTTACCTACACATCCAACATATAGGCCTATTAACCCAGATATGAGTCTACCAGATTATTTACATAACTTAATAGATGTGTGTAACTCGTTGGTACAAGCTAAGCTTGAAATAGATACACACACACATACACCTAGTTCAAAGTCAAAAACCTCTCCATCTGATTCAGACACATACCTACGCACACCGAGTTTAGAATTAAGCACACCCCCATCTGAAATAGATTCAAATACACTCACACCTAAATTAGACACAAATACATCTACATCTGAATCAGTTACACACACACAATCATCTGAATTAGCTACGAATACACACACACAATCATCTGAATTAGCTACGAATACACACACACAATCATCTGAATTAGCTACGAATACACACACACAATCATCTGAATTAGATACTAATACACACACGCCTAAATTAGTTACAACCCATCCCCTATTTAAATTACATAAACTTTCCACCCAACCTGAGTTAGATATACACACACTCACACGCAATTCAGATACCTACCCACACACTCCACCCAATAATAGAGATATTTATTTCAATAAATCATACACACATCTACCCTATGAGAGAGCTAATGAGTATGCCTATGAATTTGATGTTAATAAAACTAATAATTTCAAACAACGTTGGCAATATCGAAATTATTGGTATAAACAAACAATGGAAATATCATCTATACAATTATATATGAATTATTTAATCAAATTTTTATATTATAATAATACACACGCAATATATAGACACCTTTTGGGGGAGGTCACCCAGAGGGCCCAATGCCTCCAATCCCTGCCTAGAGAAATACCCCGGCCCCCTCCAGGCAGGGAAGACAACGATATACCCAATAACCTCGTCTTACCCTATTCTACCCATTTTTCTGATATTTCTATATCTTGGATTGTAGAAGAACAGGATAGTACATTTATTCTTACACACAGCTCAGACTTTATCAATCAACAAACTGATAATTTTTTTGTGCAAGATGATTTTAAATTATATTTAAACCATGCCATGATGTGTAGATTATGGAAACGTTTTTCAACACATAATAATGTATACGATAGTATATTTTCCAAACACACTATGTCTGAAACATTCGATATGATTCACACACTCAATGCTCTCAAATTAATATGGGAAGTTTACACACAGGTTGAGAAAAAAATTTGGGTGAAATTTATTCAATCTGTATTCTCATTAATGTTACGCTACCAAGCAATTGGTGAGCCCAAAGAATATCATGGTATTGGTTTACAGGTGTGTGTATGTGTGTGTGCTGTGTGTGTGTATGTGTTGCATGAGTGTGTATGTGTTCTGTGTGTGTTATGTGTTGTGTGTGTGTTATGTGTTGTGTGTGTGTTATGTGCTGTGTGTGTTATGTGTGTGATTTGTGTGCGTATGTGTGTTGTGTATATGTGCTGTCTGTATGCGTGTGTTCTGTGTATGTGTGTGTTGTGTATGTTTTAATATATATATATGTGATGTTTATGTTTAGGATGTGATTACATGTATTTACTATGCATATGGTTTCCATGTGTGTAGTGCGTATATATTCAGTTATTGTGTGTGTGTATGACTGGGTGTATATTTTTGAAGTCATTAGATTTGTTTATTGGTTAATAGATATAGTTAATGTATGTGTGTGTATATATATAGTACAATAATTTAAAATTTATTTACACACACATAGAGTACACTCCCAAGGCCTCTTATGAGATTATTAGAAGAAAATTTGGGAGTTAATTGTGAGTGTTTTGGGTCACCTTTTAATACTACGTGTGAAAATTATTTTTCTGCCTTTTATGATACTGACCACATATTTGATAGCCAAGGTAAATACATATATATATATATATATATATATATATATATATGTGTGCCGTGTGTATGTGTGTGTGTAATTGATCATTTTATTGGATATGTCTATATGTCTATATTATTTATATTTGAATTATACGCATCTAACCATGTGTGCAGTTACGTATAGATAGGCACATCTATTTAGAGCCTCTTTAACAAACATATATTAAATGTTAATCTAGAACTTATTTTATATATTCTATACACACACAAATAACCATACACACACATATTTTTAGGAAGTTTTTTTGACACGAGTGTAGAAATTAGAGAGGGATCTTATGAAGTCAACCCACCCTATGATGAATTTACCATGTCAGAAACTGCTGATCGTATCATCAATGTACGTACACACACATATTTTTTTTAATTATATACTTTTACACACACACACACACATGCATACATACATACACACACACACACAGACCCACAACTTTACACATACACACACACACATATACACACACACCTCTTATTACACACACACACAGACACCTCTTTACACACACAGACACACACACATTTACATATATAAACACAATTTATTTCTGTAGTTTTTAAACAAATCAAATCAGCCCCTTTCATTTGTTGTTATCATGCCGGATTGGGATAACTCTGCGTGTGCATTTCTTAGAAAATTTTTGGATAATAAATTTGTGTGTAGAACGTTTGCTGTTCCCCCCAAAGTTCACTATTTCACTAGTGGGGCCTATGACCACATACGAAAAGGGTGTGTGTGTGTGTGTGTGTGTGTGTGTGTGTGTAGTTGTGTGTGTGTGTGTGTGTAGTTGTGTGTGTGTGTGTAGTTGTGTGTGTGTGTGTGTAGTTGTTTGTGTGTGTGTGTAGTTGTGTGTGTGTGTGTAGTTGTGTGTGTGTGTGTGTAGTTGTGTGTGTGTGCTTGTATGTAAACGTTTATGTGTGTGTGCGTGGAATAGATTGTGTGTGTGTAAATATGAGTATTTGATTGTATATATGCAAGAGTGTGTGTATATATATGTATAAATATTTATGTGTATGGATGTATATGCATTTGTTTGGACATGTGTGTGTATAATACATATATATATATATGTAAAATGATATAGTATTATATTTATTGTGTTTGTTATTTCAGTTCAAAATTAACAGAATTTAGGCCAAGAAATCCAAACAGATTAGTTTTATTACAAAATTTTCAAGGCCGTAAAAAGTGGCCATTTACACACACACTAATGAAAACAATTGAACAAACTTGGTTAAATGTTTCCTCTTAATTGATTTCATTTTTAAATACACACACACACATAATTATATATACAAACACAATTATAAACACACAATTATATTTACACAATCACAATTACATCCATACACACTATTACACCATCACACACATATTTACAAAATACTTGTACCAATACCTACACACACACACACACACACACACACACACACACATACATACATACATACATATATACATACATACACTTGTTCCTATACATACACACAGACAAATATACTTTCCAATAACACTTTTATTCAGAATTACTTTTAAATTAATTTTATCTATTCAATACACTTTGACCAAAAATGTGTTCAAATTTATATTATTCAACGTATATTATATATATATATATGTGTGTGTGTATTATGCTTGTTTTCGTGTATGTACATGTATATGTATATGTATGTTTGTATTCATGTGTAAATGTATATGTATTGGAATATCTATATCTGTTAAGTGTATTTATATATAATCTATATGTGTGTATATGTATGCATATGTGTGTATATGTATGCATATGTGTGTATATGTATGTACATGTGTGTGTATGTATGTACATGTGTGTATATGTATGCATATGTGTGTATATGTATGTAAATGTATGTGTATGTATGTACATGTGTGTGTATGTATGTACATGTGTGTATATGTATGTACATGTGTGTATATGTATGTACATGTGTGTGTATGTATGTACATGTGTGTGTATGTATGTACATGTGTGTGTATGTACGTACATGTATGTGTATGTATGTACATGTGTGTGTATGTATGTATATGTATGTATATGTAAATGTAATTATATATTTCTATTATTATCATTTATGTGTGGTCTGTTTGTGCATGAATTAATACAAATGATTGTACATCGTGTGTGTGCGTGCGTGTGTGATTAACATATTAAGCTATAGGTAAATGTTGTAAAAATGTGTAACTTTAAATATTTATAAATTAAGTGTGTAAAATGAGTCTTATATATAACAACTTGCAATATAAATTAATGAAATTATAATGCATTCTATTACATAAATTTTTAAATTATAGTTCTATATACACATATATTAGTTAATACTCATTATATACTATATATATATATATATATCTTTCAACTAGATAAGTTAAATAATTAATAGAGCTAAATTAGTTATTCTAAAAATAATAATGTTTTAATTCACACATACACGTACCTATTAAAACAAAATATATACATATATATGCATATATTTAACTTACACATATAATCTATATATATACATATAAACATACACATACATAGACACATACACACACATGCATTCATATATATATATATATATATATATATCTATGATTGAGCCACACACACAATCCCAGCCTCTTGTCATATATATCTCTATCAACACACACACATCGACATATATACTATATATACCCATTTTTGCACACACACACACAGATATATATATGGCATGCTTAGAGTTCACCCTATACTCATAATCAAATACATCACACACAAATCTAGTTCAATTTTATACCATTAGACATATATACACACACATATATATATATATATATATATAATTTACACATTTCAACCCTCTTTTCCAAAATTAGACACTTGAAATATTTCATCAAGTATACAGACATACACATACATGCACACATATATATATATACCAAATTGTGTGGTGTACAAAAAAAAATTTATTAATTCCTCAAACACAATCAATCCTTATTTCAATTCCTAGACTCTACTCATTTTAAGTAATATACCTACACACATACATAATAATATCTACAATCACAATACACACATATATATATATTTACTCAAAACATTTAGACATTATATTCATATATAGGAATACACACATATACGTTTTATATTACATAAATTTCCCATCATCCATATTTATGAAGCTCATCATATATACACACACACATGCTGCTCCTTGAACTAAATGACCTCTATATAACTCACACACACATACATAAACACACACAAACATAAACACACCTACACAAACACACTATATATACATATAAAAATAATCAGACTTATAATCAGCACCCCCCCACCTCCCCCTCCTCCCCACACACACACCCTACACACACACACATGTCAACCCCACAAACCACCCAACGAGGTGGCCTACCTACACACAGAACAGCCTTCAACACACAATATAACACTGACACATCTGACTTAACACACACACAGTCCGAAACAACGAAAACTTATCAATTTAAACTTGTTCTCCTTGGGCAAACGTCCGTAGGCAAAAGTTGCCTCGTAATTAAATTTGCTAAAGGGGAATTCCCAGAGAGGCAAGAGACAACTATTGGAGGTATGTGTGTGTGTGTGTGTGTGTGTGTGTGTGTGTGTTGGGGGTGTTGGGGGTGTTAAGTGTGTGTTGGGTGTCTGTTGGGTGTGTGTGCTATGTTTGTGTGTAGTATATGAGTTTATTGTGTGTGCTGTATTTGTGTGTAGTATATGTGTTTAATGTGTGTGCTGTGTGTGTACATTTTATGTATGTAATGCAAACTTTGTGTGTAGAATGAGTGAAGTATGTATATTTTGTGTGTGGAATATGTGTATAGAAGTTGTGTGCATAAAGTGTACAAATTGCGTATATAAGATGTGTGTGCTTATGTACTAATTTTATTATTTAATAACTAATTTAAACGCAAACAGCTGCATTTACCACACAATCTGTCAATTTGGATGATTCCGTTGTAAAATTTGAAATATGGGACACAGCTGGGTAAGTTCACACATCTTATAATCATTTATAATATGTGTGTGTGTAACGAGTTATGTGTATATATATGAATGAAATATATAGTCAAGATAAGTTATGTGTGTAAGATGATTTGATTTCCATGATATAATTATTTACTCATTTATGTGTGCTGATAAATATATATAAATATATATATATATATACAATATATACCCATTACAGGCAAGAAAGGTATCGTACATTAGCCCCATTGTATTATCGGTAAGTGAAATATATATATATATATATAACTTATTATTATATTGTCTGAGTTTAATTTACATGATATTAATGAATACACACAAACACACGTTCAAACACACACACATACACATACCCTATACACACCTACACACACGTTCAAACACACACACATACACATACACATACCCTATACACACCTACACACACGTTCAAACACACACACATACACATACACATACCCTATACACACCTACACACACGTTCAAACACACACACATACACATACCCTATACACACCTACACACACACACACACACTTCCACCACATTTATACAACATATTTGCACATTAAAATGTGTATTTATTATGTGTGTGTGTGTAAAATTTATATAGGGGAGCTGCAGCAGCTATTATTGTGTATGATATAACAAGTAGAGATTCATTCGATAAATCAAAGAGTTGGATTAGTGAACTCTATGCAGTACAAAACCCAGATATTGTACTAGGTGTGTATAGTGTGTGTATGTATTGTGTGTGTATGTATTGTGTGTGTATGTATTGTGTGTGTATGTATTGTGTGTTTATGTATTGTGTGTGTATGTATTGTGTGTGTGGTGTATTTTTGTAATTGTGTGTGTGGTATATGTGTGTAATTGTGCGTGTGTGTAATTGTGTGTGTGGTGTATGTGTGTGTATGTGTGTGTGTATGTGTGTGTGTGTAATTGTGTGTGTGTAATTGTGCGTGTATGTAATTGTGTGTGTGGTGTATGTGTGTAATTGTCTGTGTGTGTAATTGTGTGTATGATGTATGTGTGTAATTGTCTGTGTGTGTAATTGTCTGTGTGTGTAATTGTGTGTGTGGTGTATGTGTGTAATTGTGTGTATGGTGTATGTGTGTAATTGTGTGTGTGTGTAATTGTGTGTATGGTTTATCTGTGTAATTGTGTGTGTGGCGTATGTGTGTAATTGTCTGTGTGTGTAATTGTGTGTGTGTGTAATTGTGTGTATCGTGTATGTGTGTAATTGTGTGTATGGTGTATGTGTGTGTGTGTAATTGTGTGTATAGTGTATGTGTGTGTGTGTAATTGTGTGTATGGTGTATGTGTGTGTGTGTAATTGTGTGTATGGTGTATGTGTGCGTGTGTGTGTATGGGCAAGTGTGTAATTGTGTTGTATAGGTATATAGAAGCATATATAAATATATATATATATATATATATTACTTTATATACACATGTGTATGTATATGTATTATATTTTTTTAAAGTAACAAAATTCATTTTACACACTCAAAACAATTTTATTTTTTTCAGCTTTGGCTGGTACTAAGGATGATTTAGATGCAGAACGACAAGTTGAAACAGAGGTAATAGGTGTATGCAAATTTGTATATATATATTGTATATGTGTATGTGTGTGTGTGTAAAATTATATACATATATATATATATGTTTATGTGTGTACTTTTATTTTTAGATGGCACGTGAATATGCTAAGGAAAATGGCCTCATTTTTATGGAGACCTCTGCCAAAACGGGCCATAATGTGGTCGAATTATTTCATGAAATTGGTGTGTAAAATTAATTTATTTCTGTGGATTTATTTGATATAAACATACACATTTTATACACATTATGATTTTGGTATATACATACATGCATTATATTATTCCTATATACACACATGCATCATAATATTGGTATATACGCACACGCATTATAATATTTGTAATATACACACACACATTATAATATACAGATACATATACACAATACAAAAATGCACAACATACTCACAATAATTATATACACATACAAACACACACACACTATATATATATATATATATATATATATATATACTTTTGGTGTGTATAGCTGTCAAAATACCAAAGCAAGACAAGGAACAAGATAGCAAACGAGGCATTACGGTAAGATGTGTAATTTTATTTATTATATATATATATGTGTGTGTATGCGTGTATATGTGTGTTTGTGTGTGTGTGTGCGTGTATGTGTGTGTTTGTGTGTGTGTGTGCGTGTTTGTGTGTGTGTGCGTGTATGTGTGTATTTGTGTGTGTGTGCGTGTATGTGTGTGTGTGTGTGTATTTGTGTGTGTGTGCGTGTATGTGCGTGTTTGTGTGTGTGTGCGTGTTTGTGTGTGTGTGCGTGTATGTGCGTGTATGTGTGTGTGTGCGTGCATGTGTGTGTTTTTGTGTGTGTGTGCGTTTATGTGTGTGTTTGTGTGTGTGTGCGTTTATGTGTGTGTTTGTGTGTGTGTGCGTTTATGTGTGTGTTTGTGTGTGTGTGCGTTTATGTGTGTGTTTGTAAATTGAGGTATATTATAGCCAACTTATTAAGATATAACATTGCCAAATAAAAAATTACACATTTTCATATGTGTGTGTAAATTAGGTATCTAAACCCACAAATGGATCAGCATTAAGCTCTTGTGCATGTGGCTATTTTTAATTTGAACAAAGATTTACACACACTCGATATATTCAAACACACACACACTTAAAATATATACTTACACACGCTTAAAATATATACTTACACACACGCTTAAAATATATACTTACACACGCTTAAAATATATACTTACACACACGCTTAAAATATATACTTACACACACATATCACATACGCATACACACAAAACATATACACACAAACACAAACATATACACACAAACACAAAACATATACGAGCACACACAAATCATATATACACAAACACAAAACATATATACATGCTCACAAAACCTATCTACACACACACATATATATATATATATATATATAATATATCAACACAGACAAAATATACACACAAAATATATTTCTCAAGTTAAATACGTACACTAGTAATTTTACACATTTTATTCACACACACTTCGACCCACACATTTATTTTTAACTTTTTTTGAAATTATTTAACTCACTCGTGTGTGTATATATAAATTAAAACCTAATATTTTACTGAAATTATGTGTTTGTGTAAATTGTACGTGTATGTGTAGTGAGTGTGTATAGAATGTTTGTGTTTGTGTTGTGAGTGTGTATAGAGTGTATATGTATTGTGAGTGTGTATAGAGTGTATGTATGTGCAGTGCATGTGTGTGTGATGTGTGCTTGTTTAATGTGTGTTTATTTAATGAGTGTGTATAATGTGTGTTTGTTAAATTAGTGTGTGTATAATGTGTTTGTTAAATGAGTGTGCGTGTAACGTGTGTTTGTTAAATGAGTGTGCGTATAATGTGTTTTTGTTAAATGAGTGTGTGTAAAATCTGTGTGTGTTTGTAATATGTGGATAACATATGTATATGTGTGTAATCTGTGTATAATATATGTATGTGTGTAATTTGTGTATATTTTATAATGTGTGTATTAGCACTACTGTAGCCAGTGTAGTATTTGTATATGTATGTGTGTGTATGTGTGTGTGTGTATATTTGTGTGTGAATATTTTGGTGTGTGTGTGTGTGTGTGTATATTTGTGTGTGAATTTGTGTGTGTGTGTGTGTGTGTATATATTTGTGTGTGAATTTGTGTGTGTGTGTGTGTGTGTATATTTGTGTGTGAATTTGTGTGTGTGTGTGTGTGTGTATATTTGTGTGTGAATTTGTGTGTGTGTGTGTATATTTGTGTGTGAATTTGTGTGTGTGTGTGTATATTTGTGTGTGAATTTGTGTGTTTGTGTGTGTGTGAAAAGTTCATAAGAAATTTTAATAAACCCAAATAATGTGCGTTTGTCTAAATTTGTTTGTTTCAAGAATTTTAGACAATTAGGTGAGGTGTGTATTATCATACTTTACTTTTTTGATCTGTGTGTGAATGTGTTAAAACTTGAGTGCTTCAAATTTTTTACACACATACACACTTATTAATTTACACATAAACATAAATACTAATTTCAGCACACGTGCGCGCAGTAAATATAAAAAAATTTTTAGCGTGTAAATAATATATTAAAAAATAAAGGCGAAATCGTTTCAATTAAGCTAACAATGTTTAGCTTACTCAAACACCTATATTGTGTAAATATATACTCACACATATATATAATGCACACACATATATATATATATATATAAATTAATATCATTAATTTTTCATAATAAATTTATTAATAATTGCCACACACACGCACCCTGCTACCCATATCTACCCAAGCACACTCACATACAATCAAACATATAAACTTATATATAGATATATTATTTATATATATATAAATATACTTACTAATACAACACACACATACTCTACACACAAATACAGACTCGCACACATCACACACAAACACAGTTACACACAGACACACATACAAACACGCACACACACACACACACACAAATTCACACACAAATATACACACACACACACACAAATTCACACACAAATATACACACACACACACACACACACACACAAATTCACACACACACACACACATACATACACACACACACACACATACACACACACACACATACACATACACATACACACACACACATTATATATATTTTTTGATTTATTTTGTTTTTACACGCACATGATATATATATATATATATATATATTATTTATTTCACACACACATATACACACACACACACACATGCACACACATTCCACACGCGCGCACACACTCGAACATACAAATATACACAAACACAGCCACACACACATACAGATATAATCACATACAGACACAGACACAGTCACATACAGGTACACACACTTATTCACACTCAGATATAAACGAATAAGCAAAGACTTTCAAATATTACACACACACAAGCCACATATATGAATATTTATAAAAATAAACACATTTAATTGAAATTGTTTTACACACACACAAACAAATCACACACTCCCCATACTAGCTAGAACACACAATCACACACACACAACTAGACATAACATTTATAACTCTAGCTAAAACTACACACACATACCAATCTATGTACACACAGCGTCAACTAATCTACATAGTGCTATACCTTTTTCCCCTAATTAGATACCTAAACATATATCTATACACCCACATATAGCCATACACACACACATATATAACTATACACATACACATATATAACAATACAAATACATATAATCATACACACACACACATATAACAATACACATACACATAATCATACCGTATATCTACATAGACTTCTACACCTACTATACACACATAAATAATATAAATACTATACACATAACAACATATATCCCTACTATACACACACAAACATGTATATGTATATATATAAATATATCATAGCACAGACTTACCAAACTCATACCAACACACATATACACACAGTTATATATTGAAAAATCTACATATTCGCATATTTTCAAACTCATATTTATACACATATTTACTTACACACAATCACACACACACACATACAATCACAAACATACACACACACACACACATAATTACACATACACACACACACATACATAATTACACATACACACACACACACATACAATCACAAACATACACACACACACACACACATAATTACACATACACACACACACATACATGATTACACATACACAACACACATACGCACATACTCATAGCCAAACACACTCATTTAAACACATAATGAATTCATCAAACTCTGAAATAAATCCCTTTGAACACTTCAAAACTAAGGTATTTGTGTGTATGTGTGTGTGTGTGTGTATGTGTGTGTGTGTGTATGTGTGTGTATGTGTGTGTATGTGTGTGTATGTGTGTTGTGTGTTGTACGTTTATGTGTGTGTGTGTGTGTATGTGTATATATATATATATATACATATGTTTGCATGTGTGTGTATCTATGTGTGTGTGTATTGTGTGTTGTATGCTGTGTGTGTGTGTGTATGTGTGTATATACATGTACGTATGTGTATATGTGTATGAGTGTGTATATCTGAGTGTATGTACACGTATGCATGTGTGTGTATCTGAGTGTATGTATATGTATATGATTGTGTGTACAAAGGTGTGTAAAGGTGTACTTGTAAACACCTGCTTATGCGTAATTCTATTATATTTTTGGGATTATAAATAATTTCTTATGACTGTATATTGCTTGTATTATGTGTGTGAAAATGTATTGGTGATTATATTACCAAAATATATTTGTTTGTGTGTGTATGTGTATAACTTTCTTTCTATGTATATCTATTTATACACACAATATATATATAATTATTTCCACACACACACCAATAATCACACTTCAATTACGTATATTGACCTTAACTAGATCACAAAAAACTCAATGTTCACACATCAGACTAAACAATTAATTACACACATACATAAATCATTGAGTATGAATTTTACACACACATTATTTATCTTATTATCATCATTTATTTACACACATAAACAGACCATCACAGTCTTAGGGGCCCAATTTGGTGATGAAGGAAAAGGGAAGTTGGTCGATATATTAGCTCCCCATGCTAATCTATGTGCTCGTTTTAATGGTGAATACACACCCACATACACACACACTTACTATGCATACACCTACACATTAACACACATAGATATATATATATATCCACACACATAGATATATATATATATACACACATAGATATATATATATATCCACACACATAGATATATATA